>CM042015.1:6690000-6922500 GCA_023525715.1 Cichorium intybus | reverse complement strand
CTATATGGGGTTTAAAATCAAATCTTTGAAATCTTAGTTTAGTAATTGTTATTTATGGAAACTATGATCAATAAAATTTATTAAAAACTTTACTTGTAAACATCAAACTTGTGTATAATAATTTCCAAAAGAATTCTTGAAACTTGTACTTTCCAAATAACATAAGTTTTGACTTTTAAAAACCTAAAATCTTTTCAACACTTTCTATAGTTTTTCTCAACAAAACATAAGTTTCTTTAGACATTAAACGAATTATTCTTGAAACATTTAAACTATTTAAAAATACCACATATATACTTAGAATCATAAGCTTTCCATTCATAAATAAACTACTCATGTATTTATTTATTTTTAATGTAACTTTTTTAAAATTTTAATGTAATGTTTTTTTAATTTTAATATAATGTTTTTTAATTAATTTAATTTTTTAATAAAAAATATAAATTAAGAGGTGATGTGGAAATTAAAAGGAGTCCTAGACGATTGAGCATTTTCGGGTGTGTCTTGTGAATATTTAGAGGGTGGTGCTGACGTAACGGTGTTTTTGGTGTCATGAGATGTTTCCATATACCCCATAGTGTGAGACCCATTTTTGTTTTGAGATGTTTATTATGGTAAGTAGAGTTATTACATTATAGTTGGTGTGGTTCTAGTTATTAGTTGCTTAGAGTAGGGGTGTGACGATCTTTTGTGATTGCCTTTGAGTTTTGAGTTGTTTGATGAGTAAGAAGAGGTTGAAGCATTTCTTATGTACTAATCTTGGTGTGATTTAGATTAGTTAGGTTGTTATATGAGTTAGGGTGGTTAGAAACCCATTTGGAAGAAGTTTGAGCTTGAAAAATGCCAAAAAGAGGTTACACGGGTCATGTAAAAAGGCTTTAGAAACCAATCTAAAACACTTTTAGACCTACACGGGTCGTGTAAGTCCATAAGGGTCATGTGGAAATTGTTCAGAAAGCAGTCAGTAGGTCGAAAGGGGTCAAAACGAGTCATTTTCGCAAACACGGTCGTGTAGCCGGGATTAGCGGCACTAATTGAAACATTAGCGGCGCTAATGTCGCATATTGGAATTTTTATGTAGGTTTTCTCTTCATTTTGGGAAAGATTCCAATTTGTCTTTTTCTCTCAAAAAACCCTAGAAAAACATCCTTTAACTCCTGAGATTGAAATTGGAGCTGATAATTCGAGAATTGAAGTTAAGGTTCATTATCGTGCGGTTAAAAGTAATATCTTTCGTTCTAGCTTCGAATTAATTGTCGATTTGCTTGGTTTGAGTTAGTTCCAGGTGGTGTTGGTGAACCACCTGCAACTAGCATGAGTTGGATTAAGTTTTATGGATTAGTGTATGGAATAAGGTACTAATCCAAAACCTTAGCTAGGAGTGTGATGATTCTTGCGTTTTGTGGTTGATTTGAATGAGGTTTTGCGGAATCGAGAGCCGTAACTTAGATATTGTTGATATCTATTGCTATAGTTCTTTTTCACCTTGGAACGAATTCTCTTTTGAAATGTATTGGTATCGAGTATTGATTGGGCTGTTGTGATACAGCTAAGTCTAGTGGACAGGTGCCCGGTACACGTAATTTGGGGATTCCACATACTAAGCTAATATCAGGTGAGTACTCTCTAGTCTCT
Organism: Cichorium intybus; assembly: GCA_023525715.1. NCBI lineage: Eukaryota > Viridiplantae > Streptophyta > Magnoliopsida > Asterales > Asteraceae > Cichorium > Cichorium intybus. Next base: position 6,920,865 of record CM042015.1, on the reverse strand, counting down.
AGTACTTGAGTAGAGCTCTATATATATATATATATATATATATATATATATATATATATATATATATATATATATATATATATATATATATATATATATATATATATATAAATATGTATATATATATATATATATATATATATATATATATATATATATATATATATAAATATGTATATATATATATATATATATAGGTTCAAATACATCCAACAATTATTATGTGATTGTAGGACCAATTGTGGTCCAATCATTTGATAGGGGCAATTTGGGAATTCAATCAATCACTAATAATACGGTAACAAATCTTCCAGCGTGCCCTAACTCAAAATCACATCTCCAAAATCAAACATTGATGGAGGCAAAGGAAGCGGAGATCGAAACTGATGGAGGCGGAGGAAGCGGAGATCGGCGGTGGTCGGTGATGGAGGTGGAGGCAGCGGAGATCGGCGGTGGTCGGTGATGGAGGCGGAGGCGGCGGATCTGCGTAATTGATAGTAGCAGCGGAGATCGGCGGTGGTCGGTGATGGAGGTGGAGGCGGCGGATCTGCGTAATTGATTGTTCGTAAAAAAAATTGATCTCCGTCTTTTTTTTCTTCTGGGTTTTGGAAAGGCATTATCAGAGAATGAGGATGAATGTCTATGAGAATGCAGTAGCATTCCTTCACGTTCATGAGAATGGTTCACGTTCATTCTCAGAGAATGTGGCATTCTCAGAGAATGGGGCATTCTCAGAGAATGAGGCTTTCCATATAGCAGTTCCCAGCCTTCTGTAAACATATATAATTACTCCAATCTCCGAGAATGGTATAAATATTCTACAAGAATCTTTAGTCTGTGTACTACAGTTATTAAACACATATAACATTCTTTGGGAATTCTTCATGAACAGGCTACTACACTTACTTACCGTTGACATTGCTTACCATTCTCTGAGAATTAGCTTTGAAAACTCTTACGTAACTATTTTTTTACGTCAACAAAAATTTTACAAACCATTCTCTGAGAATGTAGAGCATGATTAGTGAAACAAAGCATAATATGATCAAGAAATCAGAAATCAAGAAATCCAAATTTACGCGTAATCGAGAAATCAGAAGTTAACAACGAACGAGAAATCGAGAAATCGGAATTGAATCGCGGATGTTTTTAATGAAAAGAAATTGAGAAATCCGCAAATCCAGTTGATTTCACAAAATTACTTTTATACCCTTCTACGTCCGTTTTTTTCGAGGAAGCACATTCTTTAATTTATTTATTTACAAAAATGCCACCTTGATCACAACCACTCATTTTTCTAATCTAATGGTCTAGGAATGGTCCTACAGTCACACAATAATTGTCAAATGTATTTAATACTAACTATATATATATATATATATATATATATATATATATATATATATATGTGTGTGTGTGTGTGTGTGTGTGTGTGTGTGTGTTAGGTTGTATTGTTGTAATCCGATTGTGGAGTGAATTGTTATCTGTGAATAACAATAAACAAGTTGAGTATACATGTTGGTAGTATAAACAGATTATATGCTGGTGTAGTTGCCTCAAAGAGTTTTGAGTTTAGTTGTATAGCCATGAGGGCTATTGAGCTGGAGTAGAGTTGGGAGTGGAATGAGTTTATATGTGTTGTTTTTGCTTTATGCATATGTGATGATATGTTTTGCAGATGAGTGGTTACTGCAGAGGAATGAAGAGTTTTATGAGTTGTCACGAACTTAATTAACTTAGTGTGAGATTACTAAGTTAATGAGTTTTAGTGTGTTTAATCACACCGAGAGGCTGAGACAGCGTATGGAGAATGAGTTCAAAGAGACATCGGACGTTTAAACTCGATTAATAATGATTATTCATTGAGCTCTTGTAGCTTATAGTTGTGTTATTGTGTTTAGGTTCTGACCGCGGAGATCGTGGAAAGCGGATCAAAGGGGGATAGCTGAAGTTGGACCTGGACCAATATGGATTGTACTTTTGAGACTGTACTGCTATTTGATCCGGTTTGAGTGAATTAGTAAATGGCTTTTGTCGTATGTAAATTTGAACTTAAACTATGTTTTGATTTACTTCTTGTAAACTTGTTACTCGCTTTTGAGATTATACTGTTAAATATATGGTGTATCTTAATCTGAGAAACCGGACGTTACACATAGCTTAACTTTCTGAGTCCTCCAAAGGCAAAGTCTAAAGTAGATTGCCTATGGACTCCTATTTTCCAACACATCATGTGTAACCAAAATAAATGAAAATCTAGTTTTTAAAAATTAACGATTTGGGATTATAGTACTAATGTTGTGGTATTTAGATATGTGTTAGTAAAAATTAACGATTTGGGATTATAGTACTAACTACATGCATGTATCTTTAGTATATTGTGTGTTGTATCTAAAAAATTTTAGGTTGCTGTTTTTTAAAAAATGCGGATGTTAGATGTTAAAAGTAAATTGTGGGAGAAATTTGTGCCGTCCTCATTTTCTTGGTATACGTAACATGATAACAACGATACTTAACTTCACGACATCTGGAAAAATTGAGTGAAGAACTCTTTTTAGGATTTTAAATATAAATTTTCTCCTATTATGGTTTTTATAGGGTATTTTCTTTTGAAATTTTAAATCTTGTTAATTATAGGTAATCATTAATCACCATAAAGTGTCTCATGTTAACCTTTTTATTAGTTTGTTCAAAATCTGTTCATAACCATTATTAAGATCGTAATACCAAAATTACTTGCAATAGATGAGCTTTATCGTGACATTTTACTTACACCCAACCACATGCTTCTACACCCACAAAAACAGAAAGAAAAATATTCATAAATTCAAAGCACGTCTATTCGATCATGATTTAGAACATTGTGCCTTATCTACTTTTATTTGTCTTCTAGCATTTTAAATCGTAACTACTAGGACAATAACGGGCGAAGTTCCCATTTTCCACAAAACCGAACTTGGGAAATTTGGGCATCTAACGAACTAAGGAGTATGTGGTTTCAAGGTCTTGTGCAATTAGCAAATACCAATGCAAGATCAGTTAGTTTGTCATGTTACTCGAAGATTATTTGGTTTGTTTTTGTTACTTTGTGTACATCAAGTTTGATGTTGTAGGATGTGAGCATATCTATTGTCAATATATATTGTCAACGGAACTGTGAAGTGGTTTCCCATTCTCTTATTACAAAATCTATAAAAACAGACTATATAAAATGTTATGGATTATAGTAATGCATTCACATATGTTATTATTATCAACCGTTTTAGTCGAATATACGAGATATATATTTCTCGAACTAGGGCATGACTCCAACATGTGGGGGTGGTAAACCATACGTCACTTCTCTAAATATACATGATTTCGAGAACAATACCATCTCTTCCTTCGTTGGGCTGTATAATGAAAATAATTAAAATAAATGAATTATTCAATTATTATACACATAATCTTGACCGCTCCTAATTTAATTATAACTAGTGGGCAACCCGTGCTATGCACGGGTCGGCTAGAAAAGTTGCGTGTCGAGTTTGTAGATTCAATTATCCTCAGCTAATGTGCCTTTAATTCGATATTAGCTTTAATAGAAAGAAACAAAGATAGGATGCTATATTACACAAACAAACAAAAGTACATTGCTATTTCTCGCATTCAGCCAAAAAGTAGGAAAGTAAGTTTGTTACCATCATCATAAACTTTGCTGCTTTCAGGAGCATTAACAACCACAGGGGTTGATGTTTCTGGTTTAGGTGAAGGCTTTGCGGGCCTAAAAGCATAAGAGAATACGTAAGCATAAGAGAAATATACTTTCATATAAACGTGTTTTAGGAAATATACGGACCCATATTTTTCCACCGCGACGGGAGATGAGTGGAAAGTCTTCAAACTCTTCCCACTACTGTCAAAACTCTCAGCAAAGACAAAAATGACAAAACCAGGCCTCCAAGTGCCACCCATTTAATTTCAGATCTGAACATCATATAGATCTATCAGACACTTGGAGAAATGCTTGGATTGTTACTTGTTACAGCTGCACCAGCAAATGAGTCCAGTGCCGCCAAATCATGACTGCAAATGAAAAAAAGAAGAGGTAAGGAAAAAAATATGTTTGATTTGAGTAATGTGATCAACTTCAAGCCAAAATTCTTGTGACGGGTCATTTCATCAAGTAAATTGTGTACCACAAGACCCCACACGCACACAGATCATCTAATAACATTACACATGTTTATGATAGCCAAACAAATTGGATCTATACCGACAAGAATTTATTTCCAGAAACACATATATGTACTTGTAAGTTCCAATATCCTGAAATGCATTTTGCCAATGCAAACAGCTAATAGGTTTATGATCTGAACTTGATTTACTATCGGATAGTGGTCAAAATGCTTCAGATTAGTACGGATCATCCATCAAACTGGCTTTTAGTTACAGTTTCATTTTGAGATGATGGAGTAAAAACCTACCCGCTCACACCAAGTCACCGACAGAGTTAAGAATACTTCAAATGCATAACTAACTTGAATTTTTACAAGCCCCAAAATGGCATTCTCATAACAACTTCTCGAAGTCACTTGTTGCTATCGATTTAAACTTAATCAAAGGAATCACGAAATCTATGACGAAAGAAAGTTAAGTTCAATCCATTGCAACAGGTCGGCTATATAAGTTGACTATACAAATTTATTCACGAAGTAACAACTAATTCAACAACTTCACATGTAAGAACCTGAAAATTTTGGTAAAAGTCATAAAATAAAAATATATAAAATTTGGGCTTGAACAGTACCGTAATAGTAGAAATTGGCAGAAAGGACAAAATGGTCATTTGGCACACAAATGACTTTAATGTAAAGAAATTATAATTTTGGGGTAAGAATGAAAGAAAACAAAACTTATAATACTATAAAATGAATTTTGTGCCATTTTGGAAAAAATGGAACTAGAGGGACTAAAATGTCAATTGGGCAAAGTAGCTAGGTATAAAAAGGAGAAAAAAATCTTCTCCCAGTTCATAGAACACGGGAGAGACTTCTGGAGAGGGCAAGGAGGGTCGGTTGGTGATGATCATGAGGAATTGAAGTGGAATTGGAGGAAATTACCTTGGAATTGAAGAATTCCAAGCCAAAGAAGGTTAGTAATCTTGTTTTTAGGGTTGTTTAACCCATTTCCCGTGGGTAGGTTATTGTAGCTTCGTGATTTTAGTGGCTAGAGGAGGATTATCCTATGATTCCTAGCCTTAATTTGTGTCTAAATCAATATCTAAACATAGTTCATCTATTGAAAGTGTCAAAAATCAAGAAATGGGAATTTGAGCTCAAGAACCCTAACCAACGGGTTGTAAGAACAAGTTGGATTCAGTGGTTCTTAATGAGTTTAATATGTTATAATAGAAGTAATAAATTGTTCCTAGTTGATAAATTTGAGTAATTTCAGATTTTGGGTAAAAATGTCAAAAAATGGAGAATTTTGGAAGAAACTTGGAATCCATGATTCCATGGTTTAAAAACAAGTAAAAGTGGTTGGTTTATGTTTCTAATCACATCTTGATCATTATCCAATATATGGATAACTTAAAATCAAGTTTGGTGATTTCTTGTGTAATTGAACCCTAGAAATTGAGTTTATGATCGAAGTGTTAATTTGACATAAATAATTGGTTAGAATGAGTCATAAATGATGTTTATGTATGAAGAAACCATTGGAAGTGGTTTCCTAAGAATTTCAATTAATAGAATGGAAGTTTGAATAAAACTAAAATTGGATGGGTGGAATGGAATTGGTGATTCCATGAATGAAACTCATGGAAATGGTTAATGAAAATCATGAATTTGTAATTAACAAGGTATGTTTTGGGTTATAAAAACCTTAAATTAAATCATACATTGGCTATGTAAGTATATGGGTAGAAAATGGACAAATCTAGACTTTAAAATTGAGTTGATGTGCATATAAGCTTCCTAAGAGCTCCTATGCCATCCTATGGTCTTAATCATTAAGTCATGAAGTAAATCAGACTTAATGGAAGTGAAAACATGTTTTTAACATAATAGAGGGTCAATAGAACCTATGGTTAAAATTTGGTGAAGTTTGGAGTTAAAACGAACCCGGAACATGATTTTTAGGACTTAATGTGAAAAAAAAATAGGGGGCTGCATCTGTGCAGCAGGAGATCGCGACCCGATCCCTATAGATCGCGGCGCGATCTTACGGCAGAAATAAAGAAAACCCCCTGTTAAGACATTTTGAATTCTAAAGTTGGAATTTGGGGTTAGGCTTGTCCGTTTGACCTCAAATTTCAAACATAAGTCTATTATGATATGAAACTTTGTGAAAAATTATCAAAATGAAAATACGACCTCCCGAGGGTACTGTAGCAAAATACGCGTATCTCGGGAAAGTTTACAAATTAAAGAAGGCTAGTTTAACAAGGGTTGTAACTTAGTTATGACCCGTAACTGTATAATATGGGACTCTTGTATTGTAGAGTCAGTTGTAGTTTGTGTTAACCAAATACGTGTACTAAATGTGTATATAGGCAGTGGTTCAAATACGGTTGATCGAGTAAAAGATCAATGAATAGGAAGGACGAGGAAGGGAATAGTTCTAGTTAGACTTCTCTAACTAGTTGAGGTGAGTAGTATGTGGATTTTTGAGTACATAGCAAAACAAGTTTTATACAAAATGTTTTGGAAGTTGAAATGGTTTAATGAAAATTGAAAAGGTTTAGTGAAAATGAACTGGTTCTATGGAACTGGAAATGGGTTTGTGAAACTGGAAATGGTTATGTGAAACTGGAAATGATACTATGAAATAGTAAGTACAATGTGTACAGAAATGTTAAATGAGAAATGCAGAGAATTAATAAGGTGATTGAGCCCTGTTGATGAGTTGAGAAGTATCCAGATAAAGATCACGGCCTGCTGCGGTAGGGGTGGTCAAAAGACACTACTGGGATGGTACCTCCCGTCGCGAAGTAGTTGTCTATTTGGTACCTTGATGGATGAATTCGTTTCATGCTGTTGAGGGAGGAGTTATACGGGTGCGTCTAGTATATAGCCTACGGGTGCGCTCGTAGGAATGTGCTCACAAATGAAAAGGAATATCTATGGGTGCGCTCATAGGAAATTGAATAATATGAAAATTTGGAATGTTTGGAATATGGAAAACTATTTTGGGTCTAAACCCATATTACTCACGAGGCTTTATGCCTTACGTATATTTTTTTTAATGCTATGTACTCAGGTGATCAGGAAAGGACTTAGAAGAGTCGAGCGCGGGACAGTAGTTTCGTTGTGTCAAGCATGTAGCAAAATATTTAAATTGTGGTAATGATGTGGAATAGTAATACCCCATATGTATAACTAACTGTTTTGTATTATAAAGTCTTAGTGAAAAAAACAAATTGTGTGAAAATGGGGTGTTACATCACAATTGACTACCGTTTCCGAATTGCTAAGTATCTGACTGATAAGCAGATCTGAAATCGGAATTTGTATAACACATTATAACCCTAATTTCTTGTATCACATGAAAGTTGGAAACACAACGACATCGTCAGTCATAGTTATTGGAATCAGCTACAAAAAAGTCAAGGAAGAAGAGGGAGTACTTTCTAGCAGGAGGATATTCCACCACAACACAACGACATCGTCAGTCATAGACACTTGGAATTTTTATGTATATAAGAGTACAAGGTAGAAGAGGGAGTACTTTCTAGCAGGAGGAATGTCGACGATAGAAGAATAACCGTTGAACTTGGATGAACGAAGGGCGTCGATGATGGCATCTTCTGCAATCGGAGATGTACGGAAGCAGGGGAAAGCAGAAGGGTCGTCGTGGCCGAGAGGGATGACGAGTCTGGTGTCGAATTGGTTGAGCTTTGACCGGAGCATAGTGGGAACGCCTCTAATGGTTATCTCCGACGGCTCATGAAGCTCTGGGTTCCCCTGGAATCCCCATCTCTTCTTCACCGTTAAGCCGTTCTCCATACCTCTACACTGGTTTCAAAAATGGGGGCGATTGTGAATCTGTAATGGGAGAGAAGCCGTTGAGAGTTCGAGAATCGTGGGGAAGGAGCGACGCAAAATCGAGGGAGGTGGAATGAGGGAGGAAGCGGTGGACAGGATAACTCCAGAAATCAACCCGGAAGAAAACCCGACCCGACGAAAACCCGCGTGTCACAAAGAAAAATAAAATCCGGATGTCACACAAAAAACGTTACACTGAGCACTAAAATTCACGCAAGTTAAATATATATATAAATTTACACGGTTACATCAATGTCTCATACGGAACGTGGAGCTGTAAACTTTTAGGCCGTCCGGTGTGTACTGCGAGGGGGAGCCCGACGATGTGCGACGTTGCGGGGAACACCCCCCCCCCCCCAATGCGGCGTCGTCGCGTTATGGACCTCGTGCGGTTTGTGGACATCGTGCGGCGTCTTGGCTTTGGTGTGACCGTTGGCAATTCAACGGCTATATAGCCATTTGATTTTAAAAAAAAAAACTATCTATTTTACCTATATATATATATATATATATATATATATATATATATATATATATATATATATATATATATATATATATATATATATATATATATATATATATATATATATATATATATATATATATACACATATCTCACTCATTTTACAACTACACAATACATACTTTCCACACAACTAAAAAAAATGGATCCAAGATTTGAGGTGTTATTCGATTCGTCATATTCGTCGGAAGACGAGAGTTGGTTGCTTGAAGCTACCGTGCAAAAAGCGTCATTGCTTCGTCAAGCTGCCCAGATAACCGCCGATGCCGCAGCAAGTTCAGAAAATCAACCTAGGTTATTAAGACGGGCTACAATAAACAGAGATCGTGAAGATGCGCACGATCTCCTTGTCCGCGACTATTTAGCGGAACACTCGTTGTATTCGGCGTACCAGTTTCGGCGCCGATATCGGATAACCAAGCGACTTTTCTTGTGTATAGTTCTGATGTGAGCAAAGTCAATCCGGTTTTGCGATTGCAATACGATGGTAGAAATAAAAGGGGTTTCACGGCGAAACAAAAATGTTCCGCTGCGGTTCGGCAAATTGCAACCGGCACGACATTTGATTTATGGGATGACTATTTCAAGATGTCGGAGGGCACGGTTCGGGAAAGTGTTTACGAGTTCGCAAGCACTATCATCCATGTTTAAGGCAAACGTTATTTGCGAAAGCCAACGGTGAACGACATTCAAACGTTGTACGCTGCACATGAAAGCAAACATGGTTTTCCCGGAATGCTTGAGAGCGTTGACTGTATGCATTGGGAGTGGGCTGCTTGTCCCAATGCATGGCGTGGCCAATTCACACGAGGCGATCATTGGCACCCTTCCATCATCCTCGAGGCAGTGGCATCCCACGATTTATGGATTTGGCATGCGTTTTTTGGCGTTGCGGGTGCAAACAACGACCTCAACTTTCTCGACCAATCGCCGATATTTAACGACATTTATAGAGGCGTTACCACTTTTTGTCCGTTTCAGGTCAACGGAGCGTACTACAAACACGGGTATTATCTAGCCGATGGAATATATCGGGATTATGTCGTGTTTGTGAAGTCCTTCACATGTCCAATGGATCCAAAGCGTAAAATGTTCAAAGTCGTACAAGAAGCGGCTAGGAAGGATGTGGAGCGAGCGTTTGGAGTTCTTCGACAGCGCTTTCACATGATCAAATACCCGTCACGGGCTTGGGATCCGAGGAGAATACGAGACCTTATGTACGCATGCATCATATTACTGTTGGATTAGGTGTCTAAGCCATGACTAATAATTAGTATTTATCTAATTAATAGTAGCATAGTCCATTTGGGTTGCCCTCATAGTTGGAGGATTGGTAGAAAGTCCGGTAGAGAGAAAGGTTGATTTATTTTGTGATTAATAAATCAATAGAAATTAAATAAATAGTTTATTAATATATTTGAGTGATAATATATTAATTAGAAACTATAATAATTAATTAGAAATTTTTCTGGAATTAATTGGAATTAATTTGGTGGTTAAATTAATTAATTAAAGGTGCGGGGACTAAAACTGTAATTATTCAATAGTTGAGTAAGTGACAGTTTGACCAGCGAAAAATTATATATGGAAACATATATATTTTCGATTTTAATAAGTAGGATAAAAGGGTTTGAATTAATAAGATAATAGTTTATCTTGGTTTAAATTCAAACGGTTTATCTCTAAAAGTTTATCTGGTCATCTGCTTGGAGCCTATAAATAGGGAGGCTCACAAACCCTAAACCTGCGATTTTTGACTCTCTCTTCCCCAAGGATTTTCGGCCAAGACTCCAGCTAGGGTGTGACTGCATTTGAGGCAAGAGATTTCTGTTGCTTTGCTTCCAAGTTTCACTAAAGGTTGGTTTTTCTTAATCTTTTTTTTAGTTTATATTTTCTGGGCCTTCTAGGATTTGTTATATGTTTAACTAGAAGAAAACTTAGATCTATATAGGTTGCATGTGAACTTAGGAATTTTAGTTCATAGTTGCAGAAAACTAGGGGTGCAAATGAGCCGAGCCGGCTCGTGAGCTACCCGAGACCGGCTCGATAAAAGCTCGGCTCGAGACCGATTTTAAACGAGCCCGAGCCGAGCCGAGCTTAAATATAAGGCTCGTTTATTAAACGAGCCCGAGCCGAGTCTGTGTCACCAAGCTCGATTAGGCTCGCGAGCCCTAAACGAGCCTATATTATATATATATATATATATATATATATATATATATATATATATATATATATATATATATATATATATATATATATATATATATATATATATATATATATATATATATATATATATATATATATATATATATATATATATATATATTCCTACATTAGAGTAAACGAGCTTGTTAATGAGCTCGAGCCGAGCTTAAGCTCTTTTAGGCTTGTTAAAAATTAAACGAGCCGAGCTTAAGCTCGTTTAGGCTTGTTAAGAATTAAACGAGCCGAGCCCGAGCCCGAGCCGAGCCTGTGTATTTCTTAACGAGCCCGAGCCGAGCTTAGGTCCATAAAGCTCGTAACGAGCCGAGCCCGAGCCGAGCCCTATATATTTCTTAACGAGCCCGAGCCGAGCTTGTTCAGGCTCGGGCTCGGCTCGGCTCGTTTGCACCCCTACAGAAAACATTTCAGTGGTATCAGAGCTATTTGGTTTGTTTTCTTGTTAAATTGCTATAACTGTATCCTGTAAATTAGGGTTTAATGGTTTTTAACCCTAATGTGGCCATATTCGAAAATTAGGGTTTATTTTTTGAGAACCCTGGCCGGCCCCTCCTGCTTGGCGGTTTTTTATGATTGGGGTTTAGAAGGCTTTCTATTTTTGGTAACTTTAATTGTTTAAATAGATAAAACCTTAAACCAATTATCTTAAAAATCAAAAATTAGGGGATAAGGATAGGTTTAAATTAATTTGATTATTTTGTGATACCTATCTTAGAATTAATTAATTTAATTAATTGTTTAATTAAAAGATAATTAAAAGGATTTAATTAATTTCGATTTAATTGTCATTAATTTCGAAAATTAATAGATAAAATCTAGAAATATTTTAAAAGATTTAAAATATCAAATTTAATTAATTTAATTAATTGGTTAATTAAAAGATAATTAAATCGTTTTTAATGGTTTAATTTAATTTTAAATTTAATAGCTTAAATCGACAATAAATTAAAAGATAAACTAGAAACAATTTTTTAAAGGTTTAAAAAAAATTACATCTTATATATATTATAACTAGGAAGTTATTTTTTATATGTATAAGATTAAAATGGTTAGTCAAATCATTAGTAGGCCTCATTCACGAAACTGATCTATAAAGTGGGTATAAGGAGACTGCCTATAAAATGGCGGTCTAATGGGTGAACACTCTCGTCCACCGCTCGCCTGATCAGTGGAGGGTCGTTAGCCGAACAGGTTTGATAGGACCGCCTAATAATCACTAAAAGTATAATGATTCAAAGTACTAGAACACTTAATAAAATCTCAATCTAGTTACTTTAGGAAAAATGTGAATTGGTGCTAACCCATGAAATTGCACATTGCACTTTATGAAACATTGGTGGAGCGTGTGTGGTTTACCGGCACGCCAATTGGGGTTCATAAAGAGTTGTAATGGGTTTCCCGGGTATTATCATTTTTGATGGAGCGTGTGTGGTTTACCGGCACATCAATTAGAGATGATAATTAACCTGAGAGTACCAAGCTAATTTGCATGGTTATTCACATCCAGTTTGTGATCCTCGACATCCCAGTCACAAACAGTGGAGCACATCCGAGATTAAACATGCCATTGAAAAGTTTAATGAATCTCAACAGATCTAGGAATTTCATAAGATGAAATTGATAAGTGTTTATCTACCTTAATGACCATTATGTTGTGACTACGACATCCCTCTTCACACCATAGTTGGGGTATTTTGGTTCCTAGCCTTATTAAATAACACATTGGGTAATTATTTAAAAGGATCAATTAAACTAATAAATTCTATTTTCTCTTATAGATGTCAAGTGTCAATTCTCCTCCTTCACCCATTTCTGAAAGCATCAGAATGCACCTGCTAAATATGGAAAGGCTGACTGGCCTCAACAGTAAAGAATGGCTTCGCAATTAGAGACTGGCTCTCGGCATTGCTGGCAAGTTACATCTCACCGAGTATCCGATTCCAGTTCCACCTGAACAAGTCATCATAAAAGGTTCTAATGATGAATCCGAAGAGATTCGTGACCTCATGCTATCAACCATTGACCCCGAGTTCCGCAAGGATTTTGAATCCTTGGGGCCATATGAGTTAATGCAACTGGTGGAGGAAAGGTTCCAAAAACCAGTTGAAGAGGAACGAGCAAGAATCTTCAGAAGACTTGCAGAGTGCAAGCTAAAGGAAGGAAGTAGCATCAATTCGCATGTTCTTCAGATTGAAGGGTACATAGGCGAGTTGTATAAACTTGGTTATTCCATGAGTCAGGAGGAGAGTGTTAACATCTGTAACGCCAAGATACTCTTTTTATAAATATAATAAAAAGGGTAAAATGGTCATTTTACCTTGGAAGGGTAAATTGGTCTTTTGGACAGAAAAGTATTTGGTTTGAAATAATATTTTGAGTTTTGGACTTAAAATGTTATAAAAACTGATTTTTGGTCGTTTTACCATAAAAGGGTAATTTGGTCATTTGACCATACGCGGGACCAAAAATGAAAAATATTGTTGTTTGTGGCAAATGTATAAAGAATGGAAGTTTTATTGTAATAAAACTTGATTATTGTGGCCAAAGTTCAAGAAAATGAACTTTAGGACCAAAAATGTAAATTTTAGTGGTATAAATAAGAGAGAGTTGACCCTCTCTTTGACTGGCCATTTGTGCAGCAACGGGAGAAGAATTTTGAGAGCAATTTCTGGAAATCTTGAAGGATTGAAGCATGGAATTGGAATCCTAGCTTGGAATTGATGATTCCTAAGCTTGAAAGGTATGGGACAAAATGGTTGTGGTGCACGCAAAGGCAAGAAACAACCGAAATTGAAACGCAGCTTGCATCCAGGTGAGTAATCTCACTAATACCATATGTGATATATGATGATTGAGTTGTTACAGGTTGAAATTGATTGTGGGACGAAATTGATGGTTCAAAGATACAATTGAAGAGACAAGACCAGATAAGCCGTGAGTCTATAATAGACAAGAACGGAACTGTGAGTCAATATATCTATGTAAACTGTTATATAGACAACAGCGGGCTTACCCGTGAGTCTAGGCAACAGCGGGCTAACCCGTGAGCCACAGTTTATTCTGAGAAGTTAAATTTATATAGACAACAGCGGGCTAACCCATGAGTCTAGGCAACAGCGGGCTAACCCGTGAGCCAAGGCAACAGCGGGCTAACCCGTGAGCCATAACTAATTCTGGATGCTATATCCAATTGATGCGGCCTTCGGGCTATGACTCCGGTGCGGCCTTCGGGCTATGTCTCCGATGTGGCCTTCGGGCTATGACTCCGGTGCGGCCTTCGGGCTATGTCTCCGATGTGGCCTTCGGGCTATGATTCCGGTGCGGCCTTCGGGCTATGTCTCCGATGTGGCCTTCGGGCTATGATATTTGGTGCGGCCTTTTTGGCTATGATTTTGTTACAGGTACATGGTGCGGCCTTTTGGCTATGATATCGGGTTATTAAACCCAGTTGGTGCGGCCTGCGGGCTATGAATTATATACTGATAATGTTTTGGTGCAGCTTATATAGCTATGACACAGGGTGCGGCTTATTTAGCCATGATATATGATGCAGTCCATTGTGACTAAGAAATATGGGCCAGAAATGGTTAGAAATAATTATAGATGCAAATAACTAACGTGGCTTGTTAATTACAGGTCACTATGATTCAGCCTGTAGGGCTACAGAATAGGATGTGAAATCCTAGAGTATACATGGTCAGCCAGTAAGGGTAGGAGTTTGGATTCGAAATCCAGACAGTTATATAATTGTATATTGATACATGTTATTTGCAGATTTGATTACTCACTGAGCTTTATAGCTCACGATATTTGTTACTGTCCCTGCAGGTTAGCATGATACTGATAGGGGACAAGATAGAGTCCGTGACTTTGAAGTGGGACTCATAGATGCTGTCAGTAGCAGCCCGGCTTTAAAGGAGACATGGTATTTTATACTCTCCTTGATACACTTGTACCCGTTTCTATTAAAAAAATACCCCTTTGTTATGGTTTTATGTATTGAAACCTTTGTTTAAAATGAAAAATTTTTCAAGGGTGTTTTGTTTTAAAAGCCGGGTGTTACAAGTTGGTATCAGAGCCGAGGTTTAAGTGAACTAGGTGTCTATAGAGTAGATTCCTGGACTTAAACCCTGAGATAGTAGACATGATGCATAGTTAGGTGTATATAGTTGTTATTATACATATATAACCTAATTGTTGTTAACTTCTGACGTATAAGAAGTATGAACCGTGAATCTTCATGGAAGACATTTAGGGCGCGAAGCTCTAGGAAATGGATCAACCCTTTATCAAAGCTCCGTAATACGTGGAGAAAAAAAGGACGGAAAGCAGAAAAATACACATGACAAGCAGTAGTAGCTGATGTGGACAGATAAAGAAATCGGTTGCTCACCTTGGCTGATATTCAAGGTGAAAGAACAGTAGTTGAGACTACAAGAAAAGCAGAAAATAAAAGTGGACTTCTCAGAAGAAGTTGTCATAAATTGGGTCCAACCTTATAGGGAAAGGACCAAAACAGAGCCACTATGTATTGTGATCAGTGCAGGAAAGGCACTAAGAAATTAGTAGAGTTGAGACTCTACCGTTGAATTGCTGAAATTGCAGGAATCGGGAGCATTTTGCTCTAGTTTGTTGTGTGGGACGGAAGTGGTTCCAGCGTGGAACTATAGATCACTTCCTTATGAAATGCTCACATGCTAAATGTGGAGTAACGGGTGATGAACCCAGGAAAGAGTAAAGAAAGGAATGGTTAAAAAGAACCAGCGGTACCTTGAGCATTCCAGCAGATTTTGGAATGAGCTCGTGAGGAGACAGATATGATCTCTGATGTAAATGTTTTGAATATAATCTCGTGTATGTTATATGTGATCCATGAAGCTATGCTTTGGATCGGTGACACTGGCGTCTTGTTGGAATATTTCATCAACGATTTTAGATGAAATTCTGGAAGTAGCTATAGCAGATAGCAAGTATGTTCTAGATATTGAACACCTGGAAGGTAGTTTGCCTAGGATTTACGGGACCATTTTCCCTATGAATCTAAAGCTAATGACTACTAGTGAATTTGAAGCAATTGTGCTTATAAATTGGTTAGCAATGAATGATGCTAACATGAATTGTAGAAACAAGAACAGTATGGTTCTTAAAACAGAAGTGGAACAGATGAAAACCTATGGTAAATGACCGTTGTTGAGAATACTGGTTATTTTCTTTGCTTAAACTCAGAAAAGGGTTAGTAAAGGAATGATGTTGTAGTTGGCATACGTGGTATTGGCCAAGCTAGATAAAACAGTGATAGTAATTCACTACTTTGAATAATTTCTCGGATGTTTCTTTTGAAAAGAACTTCCAAGATTTCTGCCAGATTGGCGAGAAGAGCTTATGATTAAGCTGGTCTTGGGAGCCGTTCCTGTTATCTAGGCTCTGTGTTGATTTGCCTCTGCAGAGATGGCAGAGTGGTAAAACAATTGAAAGAAATTGTTTTGAATTGGGGCTCATATGGCCGAATGTGTCATCGTGTGGGGCCCTATCTGTTTGAAAAGAAGAATGATAAGTTAATGTGTATGTACATTGACTACGGAGGATCTGATATTCTCGGAACCAGATTGAATATGAAGTACATTTGTACCAGATACTGGAGTTACTTCACTGAGTAAGTGATATGTAAAATTCTCCAAGCATGAAAATTTGGGCTAAAAGAAGTTGAATATTCTTTGGGCATGTAAATAGTGCCAAAGATGATAAAATAAATCCAGTAGAATTGATGATGTGATAAAACTGGAACCGCCTGAGGAATCTGACTGAAATTGTAGTTCCTTGGATTGGCGGTTTATTATAGGAGAGTTGTAGAAAACTGCTCCTCGATTGCTGGTTAGCTGACTAAAGTTGACCAAGAAAGGTGAAAAGTCTGAGTGGTAGAAAAACCACAAGTATATTTTTAAAGGTTGAAACAAACCTGGTGTGAAACTCCGGTGGTAGCATTATTGCTAAGCGGAGAAGATAAACTGGATTATAGAAATTGCATCCAGAGTTGACTTTGGATACATGATATTGCAGTAGCAATTATGACTTTGACATTGAAGCTTTGGAGACACTACTGACGTGGTGTAAAGCTTACTGTTTATATGGATCATATAAGTTTGAAGTACTTGGTTGATCAAAAGAAGCTAAACATGAGATAGCAAAGACAGATGGGTTATTTAAAGATTTCGGTTATGAAATCTTGTGCCATCTCGGAAAGGCGGATGTGATTATAGATGCCTTGAATTAGAAAGAGTATCTTTTGAAAGATACAACCACATGCGTGAGTGTGGCGAATTGATTTCTTGAGTTGATTCAGGTAGCACAAGAAGAAATGTGCAGGTTTGAAAACGTGAAAAATGAATGAATGATTAGCTATTGAAAGAAGCTAGTTAGAAACTCATGGCGATTTAAAACCCTTGGTGGTTGTGTATGTGAGTTCCAAGCAATGTGAGATATGAAAATTTACCCTTAAAAGATGTATATTTGGGTAGATATGCAAAAAGTCTAGGGCAATACCAAACTGAGTAGGATAATGTAACCTACGCATTGGTGGCCGGGATTAAAGAAAGACATTGAAAGACATGTGAAAAGTATTTGATTAGTGTGTAATTACAGTCAAATCATTAGAAACAAACGGAAAATTTAGCCGTTGTCGATCCCAAAGAAGAAATGGGACAAAAATATTGTAGACTTTGTAATAAAGTCTTTGCAAGTACCGCATGGGTATGACACCATATGGGTAATTGCAGATTGATTGATGAAATCAGTGTAGATTTATACTGATTAAGGAAGAATTTAGATCGAAAAAGTAGTGAAAAACAACATAGAAAAAGAAAATCGTTGACGTGCACTACAGGTGGCGACTGTATCGGATCGAAATACTAGAATTATTTGCTGAATTTAGCATAAATTCTTAAGATTGATAGTTCAAAAGTACTAGTAAGTACTGTATAGGGATTGCAGAAATGATAGACGAGGCGAGAAATTGATGCAGACTCTAGAAGACGTGCTTGAAAATTGCACAGCAGACCTTAGTGGAAGATGAGAAGATCGCCTATCTTTGGTAGAACCCGTAGATAAATAGTTTTAGTACTAGCATTTAGATGACTCGTATAATGCATAGTATAGAATACCGTGTTATCCTTCGATTTATAGGATTGAAGATGTGGAACAGCCGTTGGCTAGATCCTAGACGGTGATACAAGTTAAAAAGAAGACTTGATAAATACGAGAAAAATTGAAAAATGGCTAAGAAGCAGTAATGGTAGTATATGAGCCATAGAGTAAAACCGTTACAATTCCAGATGAGGAATGTCGGGGTAATCAAAAGATCCCTTGGAAAGACTAAAAATCTGTTTGGGACAAAAAGAAGGTTAAGTCCTCATTTATTAGACCTTTCCATATGTTACACAGAGTAAAAATTTTGGTGTATTGAACGAAGTTTTGTGATGAACTTCAAGATAATTGGAAAGTTTTCTATGGGTCTCATGGTTCTGAGAACATAGATTGATAAATTCTAATGAATCCCTCATGTTGAAATGAGGAAGATAAGTGATTAAGGTGCCCGGGACAACCGGAAGAGTGATATGCAAGTGGTGATATAACCACGAGATAAGAAGACTAGTATGGTTAAGTGCTTAGGCAATACCATAAAGGTTTCCATATGAAATGGGAAACCGGAATTGTAATGAGAAAGAAATACCCTCGCTTGATAGTATGATTTTGGGGACGAAATCTTTTGAAGGAGGGGAGAAGTTGTAACGCCAAGATACTCTTTTTATAAATATAATAAAAAGGGTAAAATGGTCATTTTACCTTGGAAGGGTAAATTGGTCTTTTGGACAGAAAAGTATTTGGTTTGAAATAATATTTTGAGTTTTGGACTTAAAATGTTATAAAAACTGATTTTTGGTCGTTTTACCATAAAAGGGTAATTTGGTCATTTGACCATACGCGGGACCAAAAATGAAAAATATTGTTGTTTGTGGCAAATGTATAAAGAATGGAAGTTTTATTGTAATAAAACTTGATTATTGTGGCCAAAGTTCAAGAAAATGAACTTTAGGACCAAAAATGTAAATTTTAGTGGTATAAATAAGAGAGAGTTGACCCTCTCTTTGACTGGCCATTTGTGCAGCAACGGGAGAAGAATTTTGAGAGCAATTTCTGGAAATCTTGAAGGATTGAAGCATGGAATTGGAATCCTAGCTTGGAATTGATGATTCCTAAGCTTGAAAGGTATGGGACAAAATGGTTGTGGTGCATGCAAAGGCAAGAAACAACCGAAATTGAAATGCAGCTTGCATCCAGGTGAGTAATCTCACTAATACCATATGTGATATATGATGATTGAGTTGTTACAGGTTGAAATTGATTGTGGGACGAAATTGATGGTTCAAAGATACAATTGAAGAGACAAGACCAGATAAGCCGTGAGTCTATAATAGACAAGAACGGAACTGTGAGTCAATATATCTATGTAAACTGTTATATAGACAACAGCGGGCTTACCCGTGAGTCTAGGCAACAGCGGGCTAACCCGTGAGCCACAGTTTATTCTGAGAAGTTAAATTTATATAGACAACAGCGGGCTAACCCGTGAGTCTAGGCAACAGCGGGCTAACCCGTGAGCCAAGGCAACAGCGGGCTAACCCGTGAGCCATAACTAATTCTGGATGCTATATCCAATTGATGCGGCCTTCGGGCTATGACTCCGGTGCGGCCTTCGGGCTATGTCTCCGATGTGGCCTTCGGGCTATGACTCCGGTGCGGCCTTCGGGCTATGTCTCCGATGTGGCCTTCGGGCTATGATTCCGGTGCGGCCTTCGGGCTATGTCTCCGATGTGGCCTTCGGGCTATGATATTTGGTGCGGCCTTTTTGGCTATGATTTTGTTACAGGTACATGGTGCGGCCTTTTGGCTATGATATCGGGTTATTAAACCCAGTTGGTGCGGCCTGCGGGCTATGAATTATATACTGATAATGTTTTGGTGCAGCTTATATAGCTATGACACAGGGTGCGGCTTATTTAGCCATGATATATGATGCAGTCCATTGTGACTAAGAAATATGGGACAGAAATGGTTAGAAATAATTATAGATGCAAATAACTAACGTGGCTTGTTAATTACAGGTCACTATGATTCAGCCTGTAGGGCTACAGAATAGGATGTGAAATCCTAGAGTATACATGGTCAGCCAGTAAGGCTAGGAGTTTGGATTCGAAATCCAGACAGTTATATAATTGTATATTGATACATGTTATTTGCAGATTTGATTACTCACTGAGCTTTATAGCTCACGATATTTGTTACTGTCCCTGCAGGTTAGCATGATACTGATAGGGGACAAGATAGAGTCCGTGACTTTGAAGTGGGACTCATAGATGCTGTCAGTAGCAGCCCGGCTTTAAAGGAGACATGGTATTTTATACTCTCCTTGATACACTTGTACCCGTTTCTATTAAAAAAATACCCCTTTGTTATGGTTTTATATATTGAAACCTTTGTTTAAAATGAAAAATTTTTCAGGGGTGTTTTGTTTTAAAAGCCGGGTGTTACAACATCCTGCTCGCTTTGCTGACAAATGAGTACGATCTGTTCATTCGGACGTATAGAAAGGAAGACCAGAAAAAGATCATCATGGAAATGCGTCCACTGTTGACTTTATACGAATCACTCTTGGGCAGGCATAGCTCCAATGGCTCAACTACTTCTGGATTAAGTCCAGTGAAGAGACGTAACAAGAAAAGGTCAAGATCGATTGGACATGTCTCAAACTGGGAATCCGCTAAATCGGATACAGTCACGGAAAGATTGGAAGACGCTCCAACTCTTTTGAAAGCTCAGGTATATCTAAAAACCTCAAAACTCCTATTCCAAGATTTCTTGATACATAATGTGACAGTCGCATTTTGGTTTGTATGCAGGGTATCAAGAAGGCACGGGACTCTGGCGCATAGGAGCACATTTGGATTGGATCTCCAGCTCGTGCAGTTTTGAAGTTTAGATAGATATTGAAATATTGTTATTAGTCTTCAGTTGTATTTTGACATTGTCTATTACATTGTTCAAGGATTTTGTTTTAATAAAATTGTCATTTTTCTTTTAACACCTGTTGTCTAAAATTTTCCTTGAAATGTTATATGAATGTGTTGAATGTATGTTTAGTAATAACTTGAATGACGATCCAAAATGTTTTGAATTCAAGAATTGTGTCATTATGATTGTTAATATAAATGTTATAAGAATCAATTAAACCAAAGGTCCAGTTGGACAGGACCTTGGAATCATTTGACTTAGATTCACTTGATGAATTGAGTTCTTAATGTGTCAAGAAATGAATCAACCAAAGGTCCAGTTGGACAGGACTTCGGAATCATCTGACTTAGAGTCAGATGATGATTAAGTTCTTCATAAAGCACATGTGGCAAGAAATGAATCACCCAAAGATCCAGAGGATAGGATTTTGGAATCAGTTGACTTAGAGTCAACTGAAGATTGCAAGTCTTGAACAAAGTTAACAAAGTCATTAGTCTACATAGTTATGTAAAAGACATTGAGATTAAGAGCAACGGACACACCTGTTGCGGTGTGTTGCTTGAATCTTGAGATAGAACACAATTGTTTGTACTTCACAATATTCATCATTCGGTATGATGAATATGACATTGCTTATCGGGATAAGCAATTGAATTGAAACCTTGAACAGTCCAACGACTTCAAAGGAAGTACAAGTTCCACAGAACCTGAGCGATAACATAAACTGAGAAAAAGGTTTCACAGTTCATTCTCTTCCAAGATCATTAATGGTTATAATGTGTCTTAGGGAAGATAATGGAGCATTGGTCGAAACAGTTCGATCCTCGATGTATGAGATACATTGCCAATTAGTTTTCAATAAGTTGAATACTATACCAGTCAGTCCATATAAACCATATTCCGACCACATCCTAGACTAATTAGGTCTTGCAGACACTGTCTGAAATGTAAAGCTGGGATTATCCCACTCATACATAGAAAGTCCAGGGTCTTGTAGCATTCATCCGAAGCTCATGACTAGCCTGAACATGATCAGCATTGTCGTTTCATTGGCTATCCCGCTGTAACTCTAAAAGAATAGCTATTTTTAGAAAGAACTCATGTTCTAAGGAAACAGTGGGAGTTGGGACAGTCCTGAATGAGTTCAGGATTAGCCAAGTGAAAGGACCTTTAGTCATCACTAGGCTTGGAGCAGAAATCAGATTTCTGTTCTACAACTGACATAATATTCTCTTGACCAGTAGTATTGATCACCATCATAAGTAGTTATGATTGGGGTGACACACCGATTGGTGGTAAAACACTATAGTTGGTACGGATTTACAATCCGACTACTTGGAAGCATTGGTGAGCCCGGTTGCTGCCAAACAAGAGAACCTTAGGGCGAGACACAGTCTATGTGAAAATTTGATTGATTTTACACCTAGTCTAAAAACCAGTGGGAGTAACTGAATCATCAAATGAAAGCAACATGGACAGATACATACCTTCAGAACATCTGGTTGAGTGAGACGATACTCAGAGTCAAGTAATTGATTCCGCGAGAAGTAATCTCAATAGAGGATGGAATCCGAAAGGATACTGTACGGTACATTGTGAATTGTTAGTGGAGCACGTGTGGATCATCGGCACACTAATAAAGACTCACGAAGAGAGTCCCGGTACAAAGGTAAATAGGCCCGGGATTTCCCCACGGGCATCTCGCAGGAAAGGATATTCAGATTCTCAAAATATGCCAAAGGATTGGATTTTGAGAAAGGGCTGAAAGACTTCCATTAAAATGTCAGAATGGTTTGGATTCTCAAAATGTACCATAAGTCTTGGATTTTGTGAATAGTCTATAACCATGTCAAAGCCAGTGGGAGTCGACGTTATCTATTATCTCCATACGTGGGATACATACTGTTTCTAGGAAACGTCTCTTTTCATTACAAAGTGTAATGACTTGGTGTTAAGAGACGGATCACTATGAAAGCCTTAATAGAAATATGGCATACTCAAGTGGTTGCAAATGTCCATGAGATAGATCCAGACTCTGCCAAAATGATCTTGATGAGATTCAAGATGCATAGACCTAGAAAATGTTTTCTTATCATTGCAAAGTGTGATGACTTGGCATGAAAGAAATTAAGAAGGCGCAACATACTCACACAGTCATCTATTGGATAGATGAAATCGCCAGCCTAGACATAGCCATTGTAAGCATGATCTTGATAAGATTCAAGATGCATGAGAAGAGTCTCCGAAAGGAAATAGTTTTTCGAAAGTCATGACACAAGGATTATAAATAATCTTTGGATTCCGAAAGGGTTTGGAATAAGATCGGATCGGGTTCTTGGATCGATCAAAGTGTCATGAACATATCCTGATGACTTGATGCTTAAAGGAATAGTAAGTTGGATTCAGGACATTGTCTGGCTAGGAATACTGGATGGATGGTTTGAACTCAAGTGAGAATTCATTAGGAAATGATTGGGGTGATAGTGTTAATTTGAAAGATTTTCAAATTGGTAACGTCAGGACATGATGGTTAAAGAATCTCGATGGTATTCTGATGGAGCGCGTGTGGTTCACCGGCACATCATAGCACCTCAAAATAGTCTTAGAGTGCATTCAAGTAGACTAAAGACCCCAGAACCATAGGAAGTCACAGTATACATTACCAGAATAGAGTTAGGAGAGAAATTTCACAGGATAATAGATTGAGATGTTATCGGATGAGTATCCGATTGGATCATCTGCAATAAAGTGTACAAGTATAAGATACTTTGGATACATAGAAAGAGTGTAAGGTTCATAAAGACATAGATGTAAAATTAGAATTGAAAATTTAAAAGAAATCATGAAACCGATAATAGTTTATGACAAGGTCCGACCTGGTGATTACCTTGTGGAGACTCGGTAATAAGCAAGAGTAGCTGCCAGTCAGATCTTTATGTTTCGCTTTCACATGTTTTACTTCCCGAATAATTTAATTATTCAGAAAGGTCCACAGTCACTCATACTTTGGGAAGTAAGTATTGAATCAAGACTGTCATGAATTGATTTGTAGACTGTCTAAGGAGTTAGACATAGCAATAGGATTGCTACATACAACATTCATGAGTACTTAGAAATAGAGATTTGAGTATTGGATAAACCCACGCTCAATAAATTGCTTCATGGATTATATCACAAGCAATGTTGAGACGATAATATCCTATGATCTTAAAGTGGAGAGATATGAGTTATAATTTACAAGGAAGTTGTTCATTGATAATACGAAAACGCATCGGTAACTTGATGTTATAAAACGTGTTGTTGTGAATGATTTGACTGGTAAAAGATATAAGCATATGAGTCGAAGCTAATTCGTTCCTTGACCCTGATGGGAAAACAGATATCTGTAGGCCTCTCGATGATTTTGAAGTTGACTAAAGTGTTGGCCAGCCTGGACTAAATTGATGTGTTCAATTAGAATTCTAAAGTCATAAGCAGAATCGAAAATCGGGAAACAGAGTATCGGACAGAGATTGATCTCAATCCATGTCTCGTGTCTGAAAATATCTTGTTGGACGAAGGATCATATGATCACTTATCTTTGGACAGAACTGACTAGGTCAGAGTTCCGCAACAGTTTCTAGGAAGCTACAGGTTGCTGATTAGTTAGAGGATAAATTAGTAATTATAGTCATAGACTTATCCAAGTGGGAGACTGTTGGATTAGGTGTCTAAGCTATGACTAATAATTAGTATTTATCTAATTAATAGTAGCATAGTCCATTTGGGTTGCCCTCATAGTTGGAGGATTGGTAGAAAGTCCGGTAGAGAGAAATGTTGATTTATTTTGTGATTAATAAATCAATAGAAATTAAATAAATAGTTTATTAATATATTTGAGTGATAATATATTAATTAGAAACTACAATAATTAATTAGAAATTTTTCTGGAATTAATTGGAATTAATTTGGTGGTTAAATTAATTAATTAAAGGTGTAGGGACTAAAACTGTAATTATTCAATAGTTGAGTAAGTGACAGTTTGAGTGAGTGTTTGGCCAGCGAAAAATTATATATGGAAACATATATATTTTTGATTTTAATAAGTAGGATAAAAGGGTTTGAATTAATAAGATAATAGTTTATCTTGGTTTAAATTCAAACGGCTTATCTTTAAAAGTTTATCTGGTCATCTGCTTGGAGCCTATAAATAAGGAGGCTCACAAACCCTAAACCTGCGATTTTTGACTCTCTCTTCCCCAAGGATTTTCGGCCAAGACTCCAGCTAGGGTGTGACTGCATTTGAGGGAAGAGATTACTGTTGTTTTGCTTCCAAGTTTCACTAAAGGTTGGTTTTTCTTAATCTTTTTTTTAGTTTATATTTTCTGGGCCTTCTAGGATTTGTTATATGTTTAACTAGAAGAAAACTTAGATCTATATAGGTTGCATGTGAACTTAGGAATTTTAGTTCATAGTTGCAGAAAACCTTTCAATTACATAATATGATTTTGGAAGACGATGGGAAAGCGATATGTACGTTTGATCCAAACGAAGTTATGCCAACATACGAGCCAATACCGATTGGATCGGCGGCATATCTAGAAAACAGAAACTAGGTCCAAAGCAAAGAAATCCATAACAACCTTCGTGCAGATTTAGTCGAGTATATCTATCGGGCTAGAGTTGAGCCGGCACCGGTGCCCGATATCGATGAGGAAGAATGAGAGTAACGATACTAGTTTTTATTTAAAATATGTAGTTTTTTTTTAATTTTAAGTTTAATGTGTTTTTTAAATTTTTAGGTTTTATTTTTAATGTAATTTTTGGATTTAATTTTTATATTTTAATAAATTATCTTATTTTGAAATTATTAGTTTTATTTTAATTTAAATTTAGTTTTTAAATTAAAAAGTGAGAGGAAGTGAGAGGTAGTGAGAGTGACCATTTCCGGGGGTAAGGGGAAATGCTGACTGGATGCTGAGATGGCAGGCAAAGAGTGAGTTCAGGAGAGATGACACTCCTGATTGCCTTAGAGGTGAGATACATTTTCTAACAGTTAATTTATAAGTCTTTTGATGCATTATTAATTTTTAGTATTTCAATCTTGTAGACTTATATTAGTAGACTTCAAGTGACGGTTTTGAAATGATGGTATAAGGCTCACCTAGTACCTAGGTCTAACTTACTTTAGAGTAAATTAATGATGCATCGAAATTTATTGGCTTTCCAAAATTGATGTCAATAATATGGTTGTGTATGAGTCCGTTTGAGTCGGTTTTGGACCCAAAACTAAGACAAACCGATCAATTCGGTTTTTGGGTTTTAGAACCCATCGGTTTTGGTTTATGATTGGGTTCGGTTTCGGTTTCTATGGTCGGTTTTGAGGCTGTTTCAAGTTGGACACATGGGTTCGTGGATGTTGGGTTTAAACTAATGGGTTTTGGGTTTGAACCTATTTTCCAGCAATTATTAAAAAATGTAGAAAAAAAATAATATATTCAATGTTTATTAATAGGTTTTGGCTTTAAATTAGGGCTCACAAATATATATATATATATATATATATATATATATATATATATATATATATATATATATATATATATATATATATATATATATATATATATACATATATATATATATATATATATATATATATATATATATATACATATATATATATATATATATATATATATATATATATATATATATATATATATATATATATATATATATATATATATATATATATATATATATATATATAGAGACACACACACACACGTCAATTTCAATTCCCATATCTTTATGTTTTGATTGAGAGTAATAACTAACAAGTCACATTCGGAAATGAATTACTAAAACACCTCTTAATACTAATTCTTTTTTCAAACGACACTATATATTAAATCAAACTACTAACACAAGTGAATAAGGGGCGACTAGTTTATCTTAGTGCAAACAATATTACAATAAATTACTCACGTTTATCTTAAGGCAAACAATATAAATTAAGTAAAGTTTTTGGTATATACCAATACCAATATATATATGAACCAAACATGTTGGTAGCCAAATAAGTTGGTACCAAGTATACTCGGTACGGTACGGACAATTAAATTCTTCCTAGTTGGTACGGTACACAGTATAGAGGAAAAAACTCGTTACCGTACCAATTTCACCCCTAGTTTAAATATGTGGGTTTTGGGTTTGAAACTGAAACTGAAACTAAAGATTATTAAATAACAATATATTACATGTCTATTAATGGGTTGGTTCGGGTTTTAATGGGTTGATGGGTTCTATAGAAATCGAAACCGAATTGTCTAATAAACTATTTTAAATATATGTATTTAAAATAGTATTATAACTAACAAAACAAATTATAAATAAGATTTGTATCATAAATAAGATATGTATTATTTTGTTATTTTTTAATTATTAGTGATTAAATGTATGTAATGTTATACGTTAAACATACAATTGTCTAATAAACTATTTTAAATATATTTAAAATATCATTTTATATACTTTATCAAAAATCAAACTTTGAATTTTTTTAGAAAACCATCAATAGTTCATTTTTATTTCATATTTGATATAAATTAAATGATAGAATTCACTAATAATTGATAAATAACAAAACAAAATAAGAAATTATAATTTACGATTCACTAAACGTAATTACACTTTACTAAAAAATTTATACAAATTTTAATTACACTTCACTAAACGTAATTACACTTTACTAAACTTATTTACACTTTACTAAAAAATTTATACTAAACGTAATTACACTTTACTAAAGAAATTATAATTTGCGATTCAATAAATCTTCAAATTTAATAAATGAAAAATTCCAAAAAGACATTAAGTTTTCATAAAATTTCGATTTTGACATTGTGTTATTTTTTTCAATTATGTCACTAAGTTTTGAATATTTCCAATTAAGTCGCTATGTTTTTTATTTTCTTTCAATTTTGACACTTAAATGTCATGTCAGCATGTCATGCTAACAACACATTATCAAAGACTGAAACGTCACAATGTCACGTCAGCTGACAACCTGGTTGACCGGTCAAATGGTCAACATTCAAACAAAATTGAAAACATAGTGACTTAATTGAAAAAAAATGAAAGCTTAGTGTCTTAATTGAAAAAAATAAAACAGTGTCAAAATCAAATTTTTTGAAAATTTAGTCTCTATTTTGGAATTTGCCTAAAGAAAAAACTAATAATGAAAAATACGAAATTACGAATAAGAACACCTTAGCAATTCCTTTCTTATAATTATTCATTTTTTAGCTTTTTGCAATTAAACTTATGTTTTTTTGTCGTAAAAACACTATTATATTTTGAGATGAGAATTTTAAGTGTGATTATTATTATTATTGTTAAACAAACAAGTTTTCTCTTAGAAAAGTCTTTGTTCAGTTTAATACGCTTTTTCACTGATACATAATTTGTTAGTCTATTAAGGATTTGTAGGTTTGGGCCTTATTTAGCCCACTAGTTTAAATTAGCCCTTTGGCCCTTTTGTATTTAAGTGTTGTTTTCTTTGTTCATTTGCTAAGAACTTCTATTTTCACAGTTATGTATTTCTCTCCAAACCCTAGCCTCTCTTCCCTCTCTTCTCTTTGAAACTTGATCTAGATAATCAACATGGTATCAGAGCTAGATTGTTAAGGGGTTTTGTAGCAGGCACGATGATGCGCGGATCGATTTGGTCGATTTCAAGAAGGTTATTTTCGGCCCTTTTGGTATGATTTTCTGCTTCGTTTATGTGTTCCGATTGGTATTTTAGTCTCGATTTGGTCGATTTCAAGAAGGTTATTTTTATTGTTAGTTTGTTTGTTCGAACGAGTTTGGTTTTCTGATTCGCTTAATATTCTGGGTTGCTACTGTTTTCTTGAGAAGCTGATATTCTGGGTTGGTTGTTTGATTTTGAGGGTTTTAATTGTTGCTGCTATTATTGGCTTGTTTGTTCATCTGTATAAGGACGATTTTGGAATATTTGCTTGACTGTTTGTTGATATTATGGCTCCAAGAGATGACTCTCTTCAGTCCATTAGTACACAACTTGATGGTAAAAACTATGCATATTGGAGTTATGTAATGAAGAATTTTTTACGGGGCAAGGCTATGTGGGGGATTGTTACAGGTCTAAAGGGAAAACCAACACATGACAAAGCTACAAATTTTGCTATTTTATTGGACTCTTGGGAAACTGATAATTCCAAAATTATTACATGGATTAATAATTCTGTTATTCAGTCAATCAATTGGCACCCAGTTGGCAAAGTATGATACAGCAAAAGAAGTTTGGGATCATTTGGAAAGGCTGTATACTCAATCTAATTTTGCAAAACAGTATCAACTAGAATTTGATATCCGAGCCCTCCAACAAAACAGTCTAAGTATTCAGGATTTTTATGCTTCTATGTCTGATTTGTGGGATCAATTAGCTCTCACTGAATCTGCAGATTTAAAGGCTTTCAAGCCTTACATTTCCAGAAGGGAAGAGCAGAGATTGGTCCAGTTTTTGATGGCATTAAGGTCAGATTTTGAAGGCTTACGTGGGACAATTCTTCATCGTACTCCTCTTCCCACGGTTGATTCAGTTGTTCATGAGTTGATTGCCGAGGAAACCCGTATCAAGTCCCAATCTGACAAAGGGTCTAAGGCAGTAGCCACTCCTACTGTCTTTTCTGTTCAACAACGACCACAGACTTCTAATCAGTATAAGCCGAAAGTTGCATTTGATGAGTGTGCCTTTTGTAAAAATAAAAATCATTGGAAGTCTCAATGTCCATTGCTGTTGGGGAAAGGAAATTATCAAAACCAAACAAGGCCATCTGGACAGTTTCAGCCTCCACAGTTCAACAGGCCTCCTGGACAGTTTCAACAACGTCCACCATTTCGTCCCCCACATTTCACTGCTGCTGCTACTGTACCTTCTATAGAGAACGATTTGAATATGACACCACCATCAGCTTTGGAGCCACAGGTTTTTGAGCAGTTTCGCCAGTTCATTGCTTCCAATCCCACTGCCATGTCAACATCTATGTCTCACACAGGTCTATCAGCATCTAGTCCTTCAGGTATTCCTTCATCCTTATGGATATTGGATTCTGGTGCATCTCATCATATGTCACCCCATTTGTCATCCTTTTCTTCGTTATCAGCTAGTTCTCATGTTTCCGTTATGTCAGCTAGTGCTACACCTATGCCCGTAGATGGTATTAGTCCTGTTGTTACCCCTCATATCTCTCTCACTAATGTCTATTATATTCCTACACTTGCTTTGAATCTTGTTTCGGTCAGTCAGTTGTGTAAATATGGTTATTGGGTCTTCTTTTCTGATTCCCTTTGTTGTGTACAGGACCCACAGTCTTGGAGGGTGACTGGGATCGGCCGTAAACTTGGGGAGCTTTATGTTTTGGAGCAGCTCCAAGTTTCTGATATTGCAGCCTCTAGTGTTGATTTGTCGTCTTTTCGTTTAAGTCATTCGTCTTCAAATTTTTATCTTTGGCACTCTCGTTTGGGTCATGTTTCAGCATCACGCTTACAGTTTTTATCCTCTACTGGTGTATTAGGTCATTTGAACAATGTTGATATTTCTGATTGTTGTGGTTGTAAACTGGCAAAATTCTCTGCCTTAACTTTTAATAATAGTGTCACCCGTTCTTTTGCTCCTTTTGATCTTGTGCATTCTGATGTGTGGGGTCCTTCCCCAATAACCTCCAAAGGAGGATCGCTTTATTATGTTTCGTTCATAGATGATTATACTCGTTATACATGGGTTTATCTTATGAAGCGCAGGTCAGATTTCTTTGTCATTTATAGCAATTTCAGAGCTCTTGTGAAGACCCAACACTCTGCTGTCATAAAATGCTTCCGGTGTGATCTAGGAGGGGAATATACCTCTAATGATTTTACTCAGTTACTAGCATCTGATGGGACTGTTCACCAATCATCATGTATTGCTACTCCTCAACAAAATGGTATAGCAGAACGGAAACATCGACACCTTGTAGAAACGGCACGGTCTTTGTTATTATCTTCTGATGTTCCTAGTGTCTTTTGGGGAGAAGCTATCCTTACTGCTGCCTATGTGATTAATCGCATCCCTACTCGCCACAACTCTGGAATGTCTCCTTATGAAAAGTTGTATGGTCAATTACCTGACTATTCATCTTTACGGGTATTTGGGTGCACCTGCTTTGTCTTACGACCTCATGTAGAACGAAACAAGTTGTCTCCAAAGTCGGCTCTTTGTGTATTCTTGGGATATGGTATTGGTCAGAAAGGATATCGGTGTTATGACCCGGCGAGTCAGAAATTGTATGTCTCTCAAAATGTTACTTTTTTGGAGCACATTCCTTACTATGCTATTCCTGTACAGTCTCACAACATGACTCGGTCAGAACTTCAAAATATTGATCCTTTTACCATTGATAGTGATGACACTACATCTAGTGCCCCAGTTGATGATGCTTCCATAGCTCCAGACAACCATCCTGCTCAGTCTGCAACTGCTCCCTCTCTTGTTGTCGCTCAAGAAAATCATCCACCACCTTCGAGACCTGTACGTACTCATAAGACTACTAAACTGCCAGATTTTGTATATTCTTCTTATTCGCCAACATTTGCATCTTTTATTGCAAATATACATCGCCTTTCTGAACCGGAGTCTTACAAAGAAGCTGTTTCTGATCCTCGTTGGCAGAATGCTATGGCGGAAGAGCTTACAGCTCTTTATCAGACTCATACGTGGGATCTTGTACAACTTCCTCATGGAAAACGTAAAATTGGTTGTCGTTGGGTATATAAGATCAAAACCAAGTCTCATGGCTCAATTGAAAGATATAAGGCAAGGCTGGTTGCAAAAGGATACTCGCAGCAATATGGTATAGATTATGAGGAGACTTTTGCCCCAGTGGCAAAAATGACTACTATCCGCACTCTGATCGCAGTTTCCTCTATTCGTCAATGGAAGATATTCCAAATAGATGTCAAGAATGCATTCTTGAACGGTGAAATTGATGAGGAAGTTTATATGTCTCCTCCTCCAGGTATTGCTCACCAACAAGGTGAAGTTTGTCGGCTTCGGAAAGCCTTGTATGGTCTCAAACAAGCCCCTCGTGCTTGGTTTGAGAAATTCTCTACTGTAATTACTTCTCTCGGTTTCACTCCTAGTAATCATGATTCAGCGTTATTTGTTAGGTGCACGAATGCAGGTCGGATTCTCCTATCCTTGTATGTTGATGACATGATTATTACTGGTGATGATCATGATGGTATAGAATCTTTGAAACGTGATTTGGCTTCCCGCTTTGCTATGAAAGACTTGGGATTGCTACGTTATTTCTTAGGGATTGAAGTTGCACAATCATCAAAAGGTTATCTTTTATCTCAGACAAAGTATATCTCTGACCTATTTGAACGTGCTCGACTCTTTGACAACAGGACAGTTGATACTCCCCTGGAGACTAATGCCAGGTATTCTCCAACAGACGGTGTCCCCTTCTCAGATCCAAGCCTATATCGAACTATTGTGGGAAGTTTGGTTTATCTTACTGTTACTCGACCAGACATATCTCATGCAGTTCATGTGGTTAGCCAGTTTGTTACCGCTCCAACTACTGTTCATTGGGGAGCTGTTCTTCGTATCTTGAGATATCTTCGAGGCACTCAATTCCAAACCCTTGTGTTTCCTTCCACGTCCTCACTCAAGTTGTGTGCCTATAACGATGCTGATTAGGATAGCGATCCTTATGATCGAAAATCCACCACTGGTTTTTGCATCTTTCTTAGAGACTCATTGATTTCATGGAAGAGTAAGAAACAAGATGTTGTCTCTCGGTCCTCTACTGAAGCTGAGTATCGAGCTATGGCTGTCACCACTTATGAGATTGTTTGGCTACGTTGGCTTCTTGCTGATATGGGA
Organism: Cichorium intybus; assembly: GCA_023525715.1. Classification (NCBI taxonomy): domain Eukaryota; kingdom Viridiplantae; phylum Streptophyta; class Magnoliopsida; order Asterales; family Asteraceae; genus Cichorium; species Cichorium intybus. The sequence goes on along the minus strand of CM042015.1, from coordinate 6,888,083 downwards.
GTTGATGCTTCTCATCCTACTCCCTTGCACTGTGACAACAACAGTGCAATACAAATTGCCAAGAATTCAGTTTTTCATGAACGAACAAAACATATAGAAATTGATTGTCATTTCACTCGTCATCATCTTCAACTTGGGACCATCACTTTGCCGCATGTTCCATCAACCCTACAGATTGCTGATATGTTTACGAAGGCATTGTCTGGTTCTCGATTTCGTTTTTTGTGTGACAAACTCTCAATGCTTATAGCTATCGCATTGTGAGTTTGAGAGAGGATGTTAGCCTATTAAGGATTTGTAGGTTTGGGCCTTATTTAGCCCACTAGTTTAAATTAGCCATTTGGCCCTTTTGTATTTAAGTGTTGTTTTCTTTGTTCATTTGCTAAGAACTTCTATTTTCACAGTTATGTATTTCTCTCCAAACCCTAGCCTCTCTTCTCTTTGAAACTTGATCTAGATAATCAACATAATTCACAAAAATGTTTAATTATTTAAATGAAGTCATCTTAACAAACGACAAACTGAGCCAATTTTGTATTTTACCGATATTGTAATTATTTGTCTTCTAGAAATTTAAATCATAACTTTCATATAAAGTTTCATTCCAAGATTTTCGAAACCACGTTTTGTTATTAGCTATATCAAAATCGTTCGATATTATATATGCATTTACAACGAGGAACTTTTGTTTAATTCAGTTGTTTTTGCTACAAATGAGAAACTTGTTAATCACGTTAAAGTCGCTTTGGTTGTCACCCTTACCAATATCTTCGAACTTCCACGTGCATCCATCAAATATATTATAATATTAACTAAAAGCACGTGTTTTTCGAAATATCTATTTTTTATCTTGAACATAATCTTAAGAATATGCGTTATCTCCACCGGATTTGTTAAGCTACTGGAACGGTATAAATTCGAAAAGAAAGAAAAAAAAAAAAACTTCATTTTAAAAAGCACACTACGATTTACATTCAAATAATGCGATAAATAATTTTGTGTAGCATTTTTCATTACTTTCGATAATAAAGTGACATTTCTTACCTCTATTGTATTTTTTAAGTAATTAATATATTGCTAAATACCATAGGGTCTTTTGTAATACTACTCATTATTTGAAATTATCTTTGAAAATAATATTCAAAAGAAATTTCATAAACCAATAATCATTTATGAAAAACAATTTGACAAAAATGGTCTCAAAAAGCCAAATCTTTAATATGTAAAATGTCAAGATGTACGTGAGTGTATCAAAATAATTTAGAGAAAAATATAAGTAAACACCCTTAGCCTTGCATACATTTTAGATTTTAGTACATCATTTTCTAAACATAAAAAAGCTAACATATGTTAGTAGGTTTGATTTGGAAAGCCTAATGAATATTATTGAGGTCAATCTCTATTGGGCGTTGGATAAAGTTAACAATCTAAACCCGAAGTCGGTCTCCTAAAAAGTTTTCAAAACTCAAAACAATAATAAATAATCATCAATTGTGGGAATAGAAACATAAACAAATAACCATCAATTACGAAAATAATAATTTTAAAGCAAAAACATTGTTTAGAATATTCATATATATAAAATTTATGCAATATCAAGTACTTTAAGTTGTGTTTTATTAGAAATACTGATTAAGCTTGAAAATTCCATATTGTAGGCAAAAATATATAACCAAGCCAAAATGAGCGAAAAGAGGCTGAAAGTAGAGCTGGATGAAGAGTTGTTGAATAGTGTTGACACGACGCATCGTTTCACAATAACATGGCGCATCCAGTGAATAAATACATGAGAAAGATCGCGTTTATCGGAATAATGTGACACGTTCTCATGACTAACACGACGCATTCTATGTTAGCAGAAAAGTATAAATACAATCCTAATTTTGACCTAAAGGACAGACAATCTGCCGTTTTAAGGATCTAGAATGTGATTAGAAGGCCGGAAGGCTAACATGGAGCAGAAATTTGAAGGACCGGGAGCAGAATCATTAGGATTTTGTTTGTTTTGCTTTATTGTCTATTTTTAGTACACTTTATGATTTATTTTTGTGTTATTGTTCCAAATTTGGATTAATACCCATTGTTCTTATTTAGAGTAGATGAACCCTAATTGTATGAGTTGATTGATGTTTGGATATTAAGAGTTGTTTTCTTTATAATGATTCTTATGTGTTAAAGTTTGTATTTGTGTTGTCAATTGCTTATTTATTTCAATCTAGAGGACTACTCTAATTGTGTGGCTTAAATCATAACTATACTATGACATTTAGGTAAATATGACTAGAGATTGACTAAATCCTAGGGTTATGTTAAAGTAATGAACTTTAATGTGTATGCTTTGCATTAGATGACCATTCTATGCGCCAATTAGTTATCATGACCCTTAAAATTAATTACTTGATTAAATCTGCATGATATGAACTTAAAGACTAATAATATAGATAACTAGTTTACATGATCATAGTGATTAAAGTCCTTAGAAACATAGGATTAGTAAAAGGACCTAGGGAAGTAATCAACTTAGGAATCAGTGAACATACAATATACATGAGACTTAATAGAAACCAATCATAATTGAATGATGTAACCAAGTCTAAGTAAGAGTACATTTAGATTTGTTCCCAAACCAGTTTTTGATGATGAGTGTACCTTTTGTTTATTTCTGTTTTAAATTGTGTGTTTTATATCAAATTCCCCTATTTACTTCATGTTTTCAGTTTAACTAGTAATCAAATCATCTAATTTATTTCACTCTCATTTCCCTAGCATTCGACAACCCGTTCTTAGCAAAGTTATACTATTACATAATTAGGTACACTGCCTAGTGCGTAATAGTCCCTACTTGAGATAAGAACATTTTTATAAATTAAAATGATGTAATACACATAAAGCTTTTGGCATTTGCTATAGATTGATATGCACGCATAAAAAACGAACCATAGACACATACTTTTATTAATAGAGCTAGGGAGGGGCTAGCAGTGGAACCCCCTACGTTGCACCTTTAAAAATTCGCTGGACAGGAAGAATACTTTTGCAAAAGGGATGAAAAGAAGAGTAACATAATTAGGATTTTTAAGATGGTCATTAAAATCAAATTTGTTAACCCTCATGATGAAAATACAATTAGTAGAAATGAAGATAACATAACACCTTGAGATTGATCAAACTTGTAAATAAATAAAACCCTATCCTACAAAATTGATAGACTATAGCAGCAACATATTCAAAATTTAAAGGTATATAAGCAACAAACAAGTATGAACAAAATCACCCAATTTCGAAAATATTGCAAGTAACATACGATTTAAACTAAAATTATACCAAAGTGTTTAATAGAAACAGATAGAGAGAGGTCGATTTTTACCAGGAAAACTTTCTAATAGGAAAGGGAAAGCAATAAAGGAAATGGTCAAAGATGATGAAGATATGAGAGAACATAAGTAGTTAAAGTCCGGAGATGGGGGAAGTGAAGCAGGTGGTAATAAGCTATAACATGGGTGGTGGTGGTAGTGATTGGTTGTGTATAGGTTTGTGATAGTGGTTAGCGGTGGCGTATATGACGGGATTAGTGATAGCGAGAGCTTCTGTTTCCATTGACAAAAATAATGGTTGTAAAGAGAAGGTAAAATCTTATCGGACAATTTAATGCACATTTTTAAGCTGCAACTGTATAAAGACAACTAAGTTAGTCATTAGTTACATATCATATGATCACTTTAATACCTTACCTAATAACAAATTTTACAGTTTCGATTTTTAGAACTAGTTTATGACCACACCAAAAAAGACTATATTATTTTTCGAATGTCGACTGAATAATATAAAAAACATATGTTATCATGATAGGGATATGTTCAAATGAGAATTATTAAAAAGTTGAGAACCATGAGACTAATCTCAGCCCTTGACGTAATTCATCGGAGGGTTATATATTATAAGGGGTTAACCAATGTGAACGCATTGTAGATAAATGTACCTCAATACCTTTGGATCAAACCCTTATAAAGTAATATATGGTTTAGATTAGTTCTTTTTAGTTCTCAATCTTTTAATGATCTTATTTGAACATATTCCTACCATGATATTATACATAATTATCATCAATGTTAAACACATGATAATATTTTTTTTGAATTTACTATAACATTATATTTTTTTGCCTTTTCAAACTATATATATATATATATATATATATATATATATATATATATATATATATATATATATATATATATATATATATATATATATATATATATAATACCATTATAAACCATCTTTTAATTTTAAACATACATAAGATTTTCTCTCATGTGTATTGTATACAATCTCATTGATTGACCTACATTTTATCCTCTTTACACTAAACTCCTTTTAACTTAAATATGAATTTTTTTTAATTACACTCTATTCTATATTTTATTTTGATTATTTTTCATTGGTGTATTTATTTTCTTGAGTAAATTACAGTTTTGGTCCCTGTGGTTTGTCAAACCTTTCAGATTGGTCACAATTATTGGAAAATCACGTTGGGGGTTCTTAAAGTGTGTGAAACGCTACAAATGAGTCACTGATCAGATAAAAAGACTAAAATATCATTTTTATTTCTTTTTCCTTTTTCCTTTTTCTTTGAATTATTTAATTATTTTATTAATAAAAAATAAAAATAAAATACCCCCATCCCCACCCTACCACCCTACAAGGCTACACTCACTCTTCGAATTCGTTTCATGAGGATACAGAAGAGATTAGGGCATTGCTATACTCTGATGACAATGGAATTGATGATTCCGAAGACGAGGAGGAACAGAGTACCGATTATGGGGTTGGATAGCCATAAATGGGCCGAAGAAGTAGCAAGTTCTGTGGGTTGTAGGAAACGCCGGAAACCGGATTCCGGTGAGGGGGAGCTTAGTAGCTGTGGGAATCACGATGGTACCAGAAACAGCTTGCCGGATGTTGAATCGGAAACTTTTCCGGCGGGTAAGAGGTCAAGGACAGAGAAAGTTAGGGAGACTACAAGAGAACTTCAGAATCTGATTCCCGGTGGAAAAAATGGGAGGGATGCCATGGCGATGTCGGAGAAACCTATTTAGCCGGATCGATATATTAATCATTATTAAATAGAAGCGCGTCCGATGGCGGGAAATTCATTAACGGTGCTGAAGTTGCAGGATGCGTAAACATGGACGAAAAACACATGTACCCAATGCATTATTTATTATTTTATTGTACACATTGGAGAAATTGAACCCACAAATAGCACCGGCCATGGCAGATCCAATAAGGTTCTTGAGCATGATTATGTGAAATCACCAAACTGGAGATTTTTTATCAAGAAAATCAGGGAAGAGTTGGGCCGGAAAGAAGATTAAACAATAGACCGGCTGAAGTTGGGTTTGATAATTCTGAAATATCGTAAGGAATGGTTCTAGAAAGTTGATTGTGAGAGAGTACCAGCTGTCTGACATTGATGGATTGCTTGATTGAAGTCGGAATCGGGCCGGAAAGATTATTTCAAGATCGGTGGAGTTTATCGCCGGAGACACTCCTTTGAAGCTAGCCGATTATTTCAAGATCGGTGGAGTTTATAACTCGAAAGCAATCCCGACAAACCCTACAATGGAAACGCGTAGATGATGATAAATGCATATTCCCACACCAGGCCCCTATGAGGGTAGATGATAATTGGTTTAATGCAGATGTAGATGATGATGGGTTTAATGCAGATTGCCATCAAAATCGTTTATTTCTTTTTAAAAAAACCCAAATTCAAAATTTATGAAGATGTTCTTCTAGACATAGCTAATCAGATACATTCATGTTATTCTTGGAACACCCAACATCGATTCACCTTCCCTCTATCTCTCAATCTTTTAGATTTGAGATCTATGTAGCGCCCAACCACCACCATTTCATCTCTACTAGCACCACCGTCACGTTTTATGTAGCGCAGTAAAGGTAACATATGTGAAACATTAAAACCTAAATCGTGATGGTGCGGGTTTTTCTATGTATACCAGTGATGCGTCGCCTTTGAGTAAGAGAAAAAGACAGATTAAGAGATAGTGTTTGTTGGTTCTAAGGTTAAGGTTAAAGGATGTGTATGACTTTCATGACAACACTCGTCACGTTATGTATACCAGTGATACATCGCCTTTGAGTGAGAGAAAAAGACGGATTAAGAGATAGTGTTTGTTGGTTCTAAGGTTAAGGTTAAAGGGTGTGTATGACTTTCATGACAACACTCGTCACGTTATGCAGGGCCGGCCACAAGATTTGGAAGGCCCTGTGCAATTCAGTAAAATATAGGCCCTAAAACTCGAGAGATAAAAACATATATGCATAACAATTCTAATTTTCCATTTTCCATTGCAGTACTTAAGTTAAAAAGCCATTCAAAATAATACACAAAAAAGACTTGCATTTACTTGAAAAATGAAAAATGCAATCCTTCTAATATTGTTGAAATAAACTTTTCCATTACATCTTCACAAATAATTTTATGCTCTCAATCGTCATCAAAATATAACACCTCTTTCCTTTAGAAAGCTATAACACCTCTGTACTTCAGAAATAAATCAGAAAGATACAAAAAATGCAAATTCTTTATACCTTCTGAAATTTGAAACCTCAAGCATATATAATACAGATTCATATTTCTTGGTTCTGAATTCTAAACAATATAACGAGATTAATATCAGAAATCAGAAAGATAAAAAAATTAAAAATATACAGAAATATTTTCTAGAATAAGAAAGAAAAAACCTTCTTATACGTTTTTCCAAAATCGAAACCAAATCTTGAAGAAAAATGAAACCTCAAGGCTCTTGATTCTTGAACAAAGCTTTAGAATCTGGTTTTCCAAATGCCGATGCTCTTCAGAGCTTCTCAGTTCTGATATTCGGAGAAGGAAGAATGACTTAAGGATTGAACAAACTATTAAGCTTCTGATTTCTAAATCAGAAAGGAGAAAAGAGGAACGATAAGTGAACGATTTAACATATTACATTGAGATCGAGATTTGAGACCATTGCTACAAGACGATTGACTAGCCAATAGCTTAAAGCTTGTGCCGCATGCATAAATCGGAAACTGTGAACGAGCGGCTGATGTTTGCTTTCCCGAAAATTTTTTATTTTCATTCCCGCTTCCTAACTTAGAATCAAACGTGCTTTTTCAGCTTCTGATTTTGGTTAACGACATTCACAAAAACCTAATTGATCGGGGCCTAGAAATACAATTGAACTAAAACATTTACTACAAAACTTTGGGCCCTAGGATTTAATGGGCCCTGTTCATGGGCACACCTTGAACTCCCCATGAGCCGGCCCTACCAGTGATGCGTCGCCTTTGAGTGAGAGAAAAAGACGGATTAAGAGATAGTGTTTGTTGGTTCTAAGGTTAAGGTTAAAGGGTGTGTATGACTTTCATGATAACACTCGTCACGTCAGCGCCATGTCATCAGGACTCCCAAGACTTCCACTAGGGGTGTGCTAGACTCCCATGACTTCCGTTTTATTTTCCACGTCACATCTTTAATTTACGTTTTTTGTAATTAAATCAAACATTAAAAATTAATTAAAACCCACAATATTCAAATTAAGAATAAAAGACATTACATAAAAATAAAAATAAAAAAACGACATTGCATGAAATTTAAAAAAAACATTAAAAAAAACGACAATTCCTAAATTAAAAAAAAAACTAATTCTTCAAATATTTGTTGCGTGCTTTTTCCGTCATCAATCGGATAGCTTCGAGGTCGTCTTCGGTCCCGGAACGGCTAAACAACACATAATCCAACCGCGATTCCGCAATTTCATTGTGGCGGTGGAATTGTTCAATGAGACGGTCGACCTTTTCGACGACATCGTCTTACGAAGACGAGCCGGAGGCATCTCGGCTTGCTCGTTTCGTTCGGTCGCGGCCGATGGGGCGTCTAGGCGGAGGCATCTCGGGTTCCGGTTCGTCGTCGTCATTGAGATCGATCGGGTTTCGAGCGTCAGAAAGGTCATCATCCGGGGTCCTCCCACGTTTGGAACCCGAGCTCGAGCGATGGGAATCGAGATTTAGTAGCCATTTAGGACCGGTACGCATTAACTCCCAACTTCGCATATGCTTTAAACGCTTTCCCGACAACTCGAGCATATTGTTCCATTGCCGTTTTGAAAATCCCGTAATCGTTTTCGCCACTTCGTCGCATGTTGACCAAATTGTTGTAAATGCCGTTGAACTTGGTGCATTCGACACAAAGTTTCCGCCACTTCCCCGTAATACCGTCGTTGTTTCGGTACGCCCCACGACCCATCGCCTCGTGATAGTGGTCTAAAATGCGTTCCCACAACGATTTGGAACTTTGGCTATTTCGTTTTTTCGAATCCATGGAAATAGGGAGCCACGATTTGACCACTTGAACCTCTTCGTCGGTCGTCCACGGAACCTTCGCCTCTTGCGCGTTTCGTGTTTTGTTCATTTGATTATTATTTTTCTTTTTCTTTTTGGAGGAAGACGCGGGGGCTTGTGTTTCCATCACGACCTCTTCGGGTGATGCTTGTGGCGGTGGTGATGGAATTGGTGGCGATTGTGATAGAAATGGTTGTTGGAAGGGTGCGTATGGGTAAGGTTGTTGCGGGTATTGATATTAGTTCGGTTGTGGATATGGAAACGGGTATTGCGGTTGTTGCAACGAACCCGAAAGCATACTCGTAAAAGTGCAATTCGGGAAAAAGTTGAAATTGTATTCGCCACGAGGCGTGTTTGGGTTTGACGAGGGTTGTTCGGATCGTTCTCCATATTTTTCAATGTGAAAAGATGTGTGTTTGTATGTGTGTAAAAAGATGAGATGTGTGTAAAAATGAGTGAAAATGGTATATATTTATAGTTTGTAAAAAAAATTAATTTTTTTTACCCTCAACGGCTAGCCAAACGGCTAGTTTTTTTATTTTTCCACCGTCTTCACGCGTGATGCAAAGGACTACCCCTGGACTTCGAGGATGCGGGGGGGGGGGGGGGACGGTGTTTTCCGCGTCTTCAGTGCTGAGGTGGAGAACGCGGACCCTCCGCGTGTGACACACCCTTCAGCCTAAAGCAAAAGAGATGATGAGGAGAGAGAGAGAGATGGGGTGGGGTGAGGTGTTTTATTATTTTTTTATTAATAAAGTAAATAATAAATTTAAATAAAAAAAAAGAAATTAAAATTGGCATTTTAGTTTTTACCTGACTGGACAGATTTATAGCGTTTCACACATCTCAGGAACCCTCAACGTGATTTTCTAATAGTTGAGACCAATCTAAAAGGTTTGACAAACCACAATAACCAAAACTGTAATTTACTCTAATTTCTTTTTATAATATATTGATATCTAATATACATTATTAAATTTTATCTAGTCTAAAATACACTTAGACTAGATTGTATCTAACAATACTTTTAGATTATAAGAATTTTTTCCTACACTCCAATCGTTGCTACTTTTTATTAAACTATTTTAAAATTTCCGTTACATCATTACATAGTTTTTTTTTTTTTGGAACCAGCGAATAGATATATGGTTTCACCTGAGGGTAATCAGCCCCGCAACCCAGGGCGGTTGGCGATTACCTAAGGCGCAAAGACCTTTCCCCTCCACCTAATTCGCCTTTCCAGGAAAATCCCCCACATGGGGTTAGTCGGAGTCGAACTCCAGACCTCCCACCACATGGGTATATAACCCGGGTGCATCCACCCAGCTAGGCTGGGCTTCACTTGCACATCATTACATAGTTAATAACCATTGAGCCTAAATGGAATCGCAATTGTAACATTTGAAGCATCTACAAGTCGACGAAGAAACACGCAGCTCAACGACGGTGGAGGCGTGGGGAATACGGCACGTAAATTAACGCGGTTTGCCACGTCGCAAGATTGTGTTTACCTTTTCCAACTCACCTTATGTACGACCACTTCCTTCTGTCACACGTGGACACATAGTTTGTACCTAAAAGCCTCATGGACTTTACGTCGTGTGGTCCGAGTGTTTGTTTTCTACAAAATGACAACTAGTTTGCTCATATTTGAATAAACTTTGTATACCAACATAAAAGCTAGAACTTTTGTTTCGTTTTTATCTCAAAACCCGTAACTTGTCATTTTCGTTTTTTTCTTTTCAATAAATATGTTATATTATGTTCAGAGAAGCACTTAGAAATTTTACGTGGCAAAAAGAAATTGTTCGAAGGGATTTTAGGAAGAGATAGTAAAAAATAAACATCTATATATATTTTTTAATTTTTAAAAATTTAAAAGATCAAAACATAATTTTGTTAAACGATATGTTTTTTTTACTTAATATTTTCGTTGTTGAAGGTAGGTGCCCACACTGCCTCAGTGTGGGTCTGCCGTGACTATGTCATACTATATATTTCAAGTTTATAACTAAAATAAGCAAAATTCAGGGAAATTTTATAGAATATGCAATATGTTATTAATAAAAATGGTAGCGGATTTTTTTTGTTTGGTTTATTATAATATTTTGCCCATCTAGTTCTTATAGCATGTGTAAAAACGTTTTAGTTTCCAACTGATCGACATGTTTTGAAAGGTGTTGACGTTAGAGGGAGAGAAGACAGGTTATCTTCATATTATTGTGAAATGAGTACGGCTGTCTTTAATGACTTCATTAGTGAAGCGGGACTTCTAGAATACAACATGGGAGGGTGTAAATTTACATGGATTATCAATTACATGAAAAAACTAAGCAAATTAGATCGTTTTTTGGTATGCAATCAATTTATGGTAAAATGGACATTGTCAAATGTTATCGCTCTTCCTAGGCAGTTCTCTAACCATAACCCATTAGTATTTCTTGGAACGAATGTTGATTTCGGGCCATGCCCGTTCAGATGCTACAATTCGTAGATAAATATAATTGGATGCAAAGAAGTGATTGAGAAGACGTGGAGAGAAGCTATGGCAGAAGGTAACGAAGATGTGTTTATGTTAAAACTTAGGGTATGTTTGATTTGCCTCTTACTAGGTCCAGTAAGAGGTAACGTCTGACTCGGTCCGAGTCAGACTGTTTGATAGTTCAAAAATCACGCCTTTAACTGGGTCCTAATGGGTCTGACCGAATCAGCTCAAATGGATTGCTGACTAGAAAAAAATACAACTTATGCCTCTTTTGTCCCTCACCTGGTAACCCTAGGAAAAAAAAAACGCATATCTTTCTCCCTTATGCCTTCTTCCTTGCGGCTCCCTCTGTTCACGCGTCTTCTTCTCCTTCTCCCTTACCACCGGCGTCTGCAGTCCTCCATCTCCGCCGTCGCACGTCTGCAGTCCTCCATCCCCGCCGTCGCACGCCGTTCCTCGCCGTCGACCATCAGTGCAAAAGTAAGCATCTCTTTCTAATTTGAACTTCCTTTGTATGCTTTCTGAAATCGGTATTCACATTGAAATCGGTATGCTTTTCTGAAATCTGATCATTATTCCATTCATGTGTTTGGAGAAATCCGAAAATTTGATGTTTGCTATCTCAAAAATTTGATGTTTGCTATCTCAAAAATGTGAAATCATATTGATGTTTCTTGTAATTTTCTAAAATCATATTGATGTTTCTTGTAATTTTCTGAAATCCTTATTCCATTGAAATCGGTATGTTTGCTGTCAGATTGTTGTTTCTTGTACTTTTATGAAATCAGATTGTTGTTGCTTGTTGTTGAAAAGTTGATTCAAAGATAGACGAAGTTGGAGAAGAACTTATCAAGCTTGCTAGATCATTGGTGGAGACAAACAATGACATTGATGCATGTATGGAGAAGTTAGAGAAAACGAGGTGGGAAGAAGATGATGCAAAATATTGCACGACACTTTTGCTATTTGGTGAAAGTAATGGCCAAAACGTACAAGACATGGAATGGGGTTCACAAGGTAATCAATATATGAGTACTTTGCGTGACGAGATTGCTAATCAACTACTTTCAAGTGGTGCAATTTAAATTTGTTTGAACTTCAGTATGTTTTTATTTGGATTTGAAATCTTTTATGTTTAATTTGGATTTTGTATGACATTTTGTAGTTTTTTTAATTATTCAGTTACTTCATTGATAAATTTTATCAAACTGATTCATTATATACAACAAAATATAGTACAGAAGGGTAATATGGTCATTTTCATTATTCAGCATATTCAGTCAGATGTATAATCAAACAGCATGGTTTTAGTCAGATCTAACTCAGTCCGAGCTTCTGACTCAGTCAGGCCTCTGACTCGGTCAGATCTAACTCAGTCAGCAGTTATCAAACGCAGCCTTAAAGAAAATAAAAACGCTCTAAAAGTTTGGACGAATGAAAAGTTAGAGACCAAAAAGGCGGACGAAGAGCATTTAAAAACGATGGTTCAAAATATTGAGAGAATGGCGACATCTAGGCCACTTTCTTCTCAGGAGAGAACCGAATGGAAGAATTATCAAGCCAGATTAAAGGAAATTGGGACGTAAAGGAAATTCTACATAATGCAAAAATCGAAAATCAAATGGGGCATTGAAGGAGATGAAAACTCTAGGTTTTTTCATGGAACAATTAATGGAAATATGAATAAAATCATAATCAATGGTCTTACATGCAATGGAAATTGGATTTCTGATTCGCAAGACATTAGACATGAAATCAGGAAATTATTCTCTGAAAAATTTGACGTTGATCATGGTCTTAAACCTCCGCTAATTATCGATAAATTTAAAGTGTTATCTGTTGATGACAGAGGTTTTATTGATGCAGATATTACCTTGGCAAAAGCTCTAGGATCTAATGGATTCACATTTAGATTCCTTAAAGAATTATGGGATGTTCTCAAAGGGGATTTGTTCAAAGCAGTGAAATGATTTAAAGAGTCAAGGGAAATAAGCAGGGTTGTATCACATCTTTCATATCTCTCTTCCTGAAAACGAGAGATCCGACTTCATTAAGGGATTGCAGACCAATCAGCCTAATTGGTTGCTTTGGTAAAGTGGTCTCTAAAATACTCGCGTGCAGACTCAAGAAGGTGATTCACAAAGTTGTTAGTGATGTGCAATATGCATACATATACGGAAGGAGCATACTAGATTGACCATTCTTCATTAATGAGGTATGTAATTAGGCAAAGAAATCAAAAACAAAATCTCTTTTGTTCAAGGTTGATCTGGAAAAAGCATTTGACTCTATTGGTTGGAGATACTTGGACTATGTGCTTGATTAGATGAATTTTGGCGGTAAATGGAGAATGTGGGTTAATATTGGATGTCTTAAAACTAGTAGAAGCTCAATCCATGTCAATATCTCACCAACTAATGTATTTAATATGAAGAGGGTGTCAGGCAAGGGACCCTGTCTCCCCCATCCTCATCATTATCGTAATGAAATGTTTGCATGTATTATGGGCACGGCTCAGGAGAACACATATTTCATGGTCTACCGCTACCAAATAATTGACCCATTTATCACATCTAATGTACGCTGATGACATAATGTTCATTGAAGATTGGTCACCGGTCAATTTGCTAAATCTAAAACGGATATTCAGGTGTTTTCACTTAGCATCTACTCATCTAGGTTGAAGTTCAATTTCAGTAAAAGTAAAGTGTTTGGCATTGGAGTTGAAGAGACCGAGATTTCCAGACTAGCAAAGCATATAGGTTGTGAAGCTGCAAAATTCTTGTTCATCTACCTTGGATTATTTATTGGTGCCAACATGAGATTAGAGAAAATTTTGTTCTAGATAGATTCAAGGCAAAACTTAATGCATGGAGGAAAAAAAACTATTTCCTTTGGGGCTAGGTTAACACTTATCAAAAGTGTTTCGGGTAGCCTTCCTCTATACTACCTACCGGTTTTCAAAGCTCCAAGAAAGGTTATCGAAACTCTGGAAAAGATTAGAAGGAACTTCCTATGGAAAGGCTTAGTGGAGAAAAATGTATTAATTGGGTGGCATGGGATAAACTCACTACTCCAAAGGAATCGGGTGGCTTGCTGTAGTAAGTCAATTTTCATTTTTAATATATAATCTTTTACTACTAAATATGTAATTTAATTACCACTAATTTCATGACCAAAATAACTAACACATATGACAAACGATCCAATTGACAAAGAGCTTTTTCAAATGTGGGATCCTCCATACAGGAACCATTAACAGCAATCGATGTTAAAACGGATTTAAGCCATCTTCAATTGTAGCGTATCCATTTATCAGAAAATCTCATCTTAACCATAACCATTTCCAAATACTTTAAATTCACTGAATCATAAACTTTTTCGAAATCAACTTTCAAAATCATTGCCTTTATTCAACCATTTTTGATAAAGATAAAAAGTTATACCGTCAAAGGACCATCCAAAATATGTCTTTCTTGATGGATAAAAAATTTTCATTTTCGACATATAAATTTTATTACTAAATACGTAGTTCAATTACCAGTAATTCCATGACCTAAATAAATAAGTCAGGTGACAAAGAATCACATTGATGATGAGTTTTTGAAATGTGGGATTCTTCCTAGGGGATTTATTAAGTTAATGACACCCTTGAATCCAACGTATATAACTATAATCGATTCCAAATGCTTTAAATTAACTAAATCGTAAGCTTTTTCGAAATCGACTTTCAAAATCGTCGCTTTCTTTCTATCCCATTTCGAGAAAGATAAACCTTCAATTGACCATCAAATGTATGTCTTTCTTGGTCGATTTTAATTTTCGTTTTCGTTATATTATCTTTTCTTACAAAATATGTAGGTTACTTATCGCTAATTTCATGACCAAAACCATTATTGTTTGGTATGGACCGAAAACTTAAAAAGCCATTTGTCGAATACATATGGGCTGTACTTTTAGGCAAAATGATAATATTGTTAACCAACCAAAAAACTATGAACATTTAAGGAATAAAGTTATAAACTATTGGTGACACGTAGAAGTTTGGTACAACGTGGATAGATGTTGCCCATCGACATTTCAAGTAACATCTTACGTAGCTTCAGCCATTAACTTTGAACGTGATTCCAACTTTATACACATGAAGTAGAGCCGCAAAATATGTGGATGCAGATGTATCTTGTAATGGGTTAGGATGAATATTTTTATCGATTAAAATTGGGTCGATCGGTTTGTATATTATTAGTTAATAATTATATTCAACTTAGTTGATCTTGTAGATATGAAAGCATAACTTTAGTTGACTGATCAAAAACGATTTGGATAAAATTATTAGTATTTGAAAATTTTAACTTTCCTTTTATAAAATAATGGAATTCAATTTCAAGTCCTCCTTCGTTTCTGTAAATGGCTGAAACAGCCAACCTTTACCGCAAAAATCAATACTGATATATAGGCCAAAGAATATTGTATTTTAGAAAAATTTGTATCTAAACTCTTGATAACATAAACAAGTTGATATTGATTATAATGATTGTGTTATCGAGCCCTACGAACTTTTTGGTTTTGGTTTAATAGTCTCTAATGGTGGTTTTTTTTTTTTTTTTTTTTTTTTTCTAAGAGCTTAAACTCTATATTTACATGTTACTCAAGTCCTTCTTACAAGTTACAGAAGGCTAGAAAGACTTGGTTAGCAGATAAATACCAAATTTAAACCTCTAAAATACAAAAAAAAAAAAAAAAAAGGATCATTTAAATCAAAACTAAATAGTTCGGGCTACAGTGACATTACCTAGACTTTCTATTCATTCTCACCGCTGGTGCAGAGGACTAAGCTCCAGTCCATGGAAGTCGTCTCCATTGCTCTAGTCCTCACAGGCATCATCTTCGATATATTCTATCTTAACTAATTTTATGTAAAATTCAGATTTGAAAACTATCAACGGTTAAAAGTCACTCATTCGTCCGTGAAATAAACGAAAACACTCGGATGCAGTGAAACCTTTAAGGCAAGAGATGCGGGCAAGCTAAATTTCAGGCTTTCGAAGCTTTGACGCTTTGCTCCGATCTCCCCTACGCCTAGGACGTTGTCTGGGTCCACCAAGAGCCATAGTTACTAGAACGCACACAATTAACAATTGTTCTAGAAGTTGAAAATCACAACAATATTGTGCAGGATTTGCTAGCAACCACCGAAAATCAAGAATCTAGTCGATAAAATGTAACATTTTTGCAATATTGACAAATAGAAAAAATAAAAAATCTTATTCTCCGTTTTGCCACAAATAGTACGGGATGTTTTTTTTAAATGGTCACTTATGTTTTCCCTCTTTTTTTGCATTCCAAAGACTTAAACTTTACATGTACTTGCTATTTAAGTACAAATTACCTTCTATTACATGTAAAAAAGACTTAAACGGCAAGTAAATTTACAGCTTAAACCCCTAAAAGACCAAAATAATACATTAGGGACCATTTAAATCAAAATAGAAAAGTTCGTAAGACTACAATGACATTATCAAAAGGGTCAGGTTATATGCCACGAAAAGTTGTCAAGCAAAACTAAAATTTCTAATAAGTTGAATTTGATTATTATTCTATAGATTAATTTTATGCCTTGAAAGAAAATCTATATTTGTAAAAAATTAAACCTTGGGTTATATTTTCTATAAATTAATTTCATTCCATTTCTCACAACTAAATATACGATAGATTCCAATTCTTTTGACAGACTTCCAAATTCCAACTGACAAAGCAATCGCACACAAGTATCAAGCAAATCTAATAATAGCCTTATTATGAATGCACTTGAACATCATTAATTCATTTTGCAAAGATATTTTGCTTTAAAAGATGACAAGTTACATTCAAATAAGGAAACAATCTTAGTACATAGTAACTAAAAACAACTTTAAACCTAGTATTTAACAAACCAACTTTTTTAATTTTAGTTATGTTGCAGGGTTAGGGTATTGTTTAGGCTTTGGTTTCACTTCAACTTCATTCACACTACGAACAAATATAGCATCCGGTTCATGTCTGCAAAATAAAAATAAATATAAAGTAAATGAATTTTATGAAAAAATAAATAAATAATAAAACAAAATAAAAAAGGGTTCTTACGGTTTGTCCCCTTCTTCAAATGTATAACTTGATGCAACAGCCAATAGTCGACCATCTCTGCTAAATGATAAAGCTGCAATACTTGTAGGGTACTTTGAATACTGAAAATAAATCAAAAAGTAAGAATCATGGGAAGGGTAAAACCGTAATTTGGCTAATAAAAATATACCTGATAGAGTCTCTTTTTATTGTTTCCATCCCACACATTGACAAAACCATCACAGCCACCGGTGGCAAATGTTCCATAGCTGCATGTTGTGTTTGATAAATATTAAATAGAAATACTTTTTAATTTATATAAATTTTAAAGTTAATATGGAAAGTCAACGCAGTCAAACTTACACAGGGTGAAATGCAATGGCGTTTACAGGGTACACAATGTCTCTTCCAGCTTCTGATTTTCTGTGACATTTAAATGCGTATTTTTTTGATTGTCCAGCTGGCGAAAGATCAAAAAATTCCATTGCAACACGGCCTTCCACAGAGCTAAGAGCATAACCTGCAAATTGTCATTTTTTTTAATGAGAATAAGGTTGTGTTTGGTTTGTGGATTCCGACGGAATCGGAATCCAGGATTCCATTCCGTGGTTGGCAAATGGACGGAATTCATTTCTGTCGTGTTCCATGCTCGATGGCTTACATTGCTCCTAAATGTGGGTGGAAGAAATTCAATTTCATTCTCCCTTTTTTATTAAATGACCAAAATACCCTTATCATGTACATAAACCGAAACTAATAAAATAGGGCAGTTTAAAATAAAACATTATATTTTGGACAGTTTTGCGGTTTAACCACTAATACTTTATTTTATTCCAATAAAACTGTAAAAGTTTCAAGTTTCAACCATATTTCCAAATTAACCATTTTAACTTTTTCAGATTTCACTGATAATTTTCCAAATTTTAAGGTCAAACGGTTACTTTAGAAAAATGTCTAAAACTTTCATGATTTAATTAGAAAAAATAAAGTATAAGTGGTTATAATAAGCCACAAAAATTTCCCAAAATATAATGGTTCTCTGTAATTTGCACATAAATATATAACAAGTTTAGTTATAAGTGAAATATTTAAAAAAATTTCAATACCTGTTCCATTAGGATAACATCGGACACATCTAGTTTGATATTTCAATGAAGATTCCCTTCTTTGTTCAGGTTGTGACATATTCCTCAAATCATATACATTAACATGTCTTCCAGCAGTTGCCACCACTAATCGGTTTCCAACAAGGGACATAGAATAGACGCGTTCTTGTTGACCATATGTCCCCACAAGAACACGCTCTTGTCCACTAGCACCTCTTGGATCCCAACATTTTAGGGTTTTGTCCCAACTGCCCGTAATCACTTGCCCTAAAAGCATAAAAAAAGATAGTAGATGTTGACTTTTTAGACCATATATGAACAAAGAAAAGTCAGAATATTAGTTTAAAGATTGTGAATTATGAACAAGAACTACCTGTTGCATATGAGTATTCGATGCATCGAACAGGGGCATCATGGCGTCCAAGAACATCTTCTCTTTCATAATTGAAAACAAGTCTGAAATGCATATGTAAATGTGAATTTCATGATCATGATTAATATGTAATTTAATATAACATACTTGCTTACCTCCTAACAGTATTATCAGCACTGGCACTGAAACCAGAACTATCATCATGAAAGCAGCAATCGAGGACAGCACCTCCATGTGTGAACTCCCCTCTCAATACATTCTCACTTGCATCATATAATCGAACAGTCTGTCACCAAAAAGGTTAATACAGTTATAATCTTGATCACCAATAGCATGATATAAATTGAGCTTGAATGTATGTGTTTGTAGAGAGAAAGAGGTGCATTCAAACACACTTGTATATGTTTCATTGAAGCATTAGCCTGTTGCTCCATAACTCATGAGCATGGTGTTTGATGCTTTACATTTATGTAATTGTTAAGATTTCTGGAGAAATATTGCTACCTGCAGTCGACTATTTACTACTAAAAATTGAATGATGTTGGATTTAATATGCAATAAAGTTGGAAGCAAGTTTAATGTTGGAAAGTACTAGATCGTGTGGCTCTTTTGGGAACACAATTACGAGTCAAACTCTAATGTATGGATATGTACTCCCTATATCCAAAATAAGTAATACAGTTTTAAGCTACTATAGTTTTACAATTTGCACTTCTAATCAAATTAACTAAATGTATCTTTTGTCTGATCATAAGCGAAAAAAACTGATACTCCTGCAACATTTCATTTCAAGTAAAATCTTCATATATGATTCACAATTCCTTAAAAAAAATCGTAAATAGGAACATTTTTTTACGCAGAGGGAGTTCGAAAAGAAAATACGGAAGCGTTTGACTTCGTTAGCTTCGAATCTACTTAAATAAATACATAGGGAGGTGGAGAGAAGTGAATACATACTTTGTCCCAAGATGATACAAGCAGATGATCAGAGTGATTAGAGAATCGGAGGTTGGAGATACCGTCAGACGGAGGATTTGTTAGTTCCCTGCCGGTGACCGGTGGCACTACTGCCATTTCAAATTGCTGATCGGAGTTGATTATCTAGGGTTCAGATGGAGCTCTGATATTGGTAGAGAAAGAGGAGGGATGGAGATTTCAAATTGAAGTTTCAAATTGTTGTTAGATTCGAATCTTGAGGGGTTTGAATTCAAATTTTTGGGGATATCTTTCGGTTTTAGCTCCCACTTCCCTCTGCTGCAACCGTCTATTTATTCTTTAGGCTCTCTTCGGGCCATTGGATTTAATTATTCTGTCTTTTAAAAAAATAAAAATAAAGAGTCACTCACTCAACTCTCTATCTTTTAAAAATATAATAAAATAGTAATTTTTTTACTAAAGATACACCTTTAACAAAAATAAAAGCATTTTCAACCATTCATATCTAAATTTTACGGAAAACAATGCAAATTCAACAAATAAAACAGTTGACTTTGAATAGGGTGTATGTCAAGTAAAAAGATGGTGTTTATTTAGTCATTCCCTTATTTTATCGATGGTTCCCACTGTTAAAAACCAATTTTTTTTCGTTTTTCTAAGTTAGTCGGTGAAAATTTCATAAGGTTGGTTTCAATAGCTTTTTTAACAGAAAAACGAAATTTTCAATTGTTTAATTAAATATTTCTTATAAATATAAATAAATTTACCTTTAGCTTGATTGAGGGGTTAGCTTTTCTATCATGTAGTTTGGTAGACTTCAATATATTTCACATTTGTATCTTTATGTATTTATCAAACTTTGAGTAGCCACTTATTTTTTAAACAGTAGAATGGAATTATTGATTAAACTGGTTTTGGAAATGGAAGTCTCGAAGTCACTGTGTTTTTGTTGTTATTAACGTTTAATTATTTATATGAATTTCTAATGATATTTTACTATTGTATATTTGTATTTGTTGATTAAAAGTATAATTTGTTTTATGTAAACAATAAAAAAACTGAATTCAGATATTTGTTTCTTATAAATATAAATAAAATTACCACCGACTGACCACAGGTGGAACGCACGTCAACCTGGCCCACCAGCGTTTTATGCTAGTGCCACCGGTCGGATTCTCCTCATCAGTTTGGGCCGGCCCATGCCAATAGCCTGCTTACGCTAGCCCACAGTAGACTAACAGCCTCTCTACATCCCAAGCCCATCTTGCAAGTACTTCCAATTAGCAGCAAAGCGCTGAACAGTTTTCGGCCCACCAGACTTCAAGCACATGGCCATACCCGACCCCAAGTGAGCCCACGACACTTCCTGAATGTATGACCCCATGCCAGCAGTTAAATAAGTTTCATTTTCCATGTCGGAGCTATGTGAACCCACATGACAAGTTACAACCATGCAACCGACTATACTACAATGGTTAGATAGTGACAATTTTGGGACCTTAAAATTTATATTAGCACAATTTGATGTTCAATGATGAAATGTAGACAAAACCAAAACTTTCATGAACAATTTTATCAATAATTCAATTAATGTTTGGTTATGATCTTTGCAAAATCCATAACTAATGCATTATATTTGCTTTGGTATACATGATCTTTGCAAAATCCATAAACAATGCATCATCTCACTCAAGAAACCAGTCACGTCATCTCTTAAATATTAAAATGAGTAAAATATAATATTTTATGAATGACTTTTATAAATACAAAAACCGGATAAAGTAATTTGTCTTAAAAAAATAAAGCCAATCTTTGCATTTGAATTTTGTACCAGACCGGCCCCAGCCGTTACTGCCCGGTCCTTTTGTGCGCCTTGAAACCGAATTACGTACGATCACAAGAAATATCATACGCTCACCAACATGAACCTACATTACATCTTCCTTCCGTGAAGAATCAGGCACAGAATTTGCGAACATATCCGAAGAATCACATACATGATACAACAATCCTTCTTCAAGTATCTCTTACTCGCATCTTCGATTATCTTGTCCTAAAACCCTATAAATTTTCATAAATAATCTGCTCATCAATCAATGGATCTGTATTCTATTCGATTTAGTGTTTAACCTACAATGGAAGTTTTCGATTTCAGATTTTCCTGTAACCACTTACACTCATTGCAATGGTGGTCTGCAAGTGCCGAAAGGTAACGCCTTCTCCCGTCCTTCATATCATATCATAATTTTATACGTACGACGTAGTTTCATGGTTTATTTTGCGAAACCGACTGCAATGTAGTTTTTCAGTAATGATTATAGCCTTCAGATTAAACCGAGCTACCAGATTTGTGTTCTTGTTGCTGTTAATTTTGGATCATACATTCCAATTCAATAATAACTTGATAATCGAGAGCTTATCGTGATGTTACATGTTTGGTGCTTTGGTTGAGAACTAATCAAATTGGAGATTTTCGTTACAGGCAACTAAATTGTACTGCTTCGTCCACAAGGTCCCTGTTTGCGGTGAATGTATATGTTTTCAGGAGCATCAAATTTGTGTGGTATATTGTAATCACTTGTATATCATTTTGATAAACTGAGCTTCTGTGCGTACAATCTCAATTGAAAACGACACTATTTTGCTGATTTTTGTAGATTGGGACATACTCGGCATGGGTAACCGATGGAGAATATGACTGGCCTACAAAGTGCTGCCATTGCCAAACGGTTTTCACAGAGAGAAATGATTCTCAAACAACACGATTGGGCTGCTTGCGTATGTTATATTGCACTTAAAAATTCGATATTCAACTTCTATCATTACTATGAATAACCACATTACTTAATCTCCTTTTTTTCTCTGATGTGTTTTCAGATAATATACATACACATTGCTTGGTTTCATATATTAAAAGTTTTCCTCAAGATACTGATCCAGCTGGATATGTTTGTCCGGCATGTTCAACTCCAGTAAGATCCATGTCTATGTTTCTTTTTCATGTAGCTTGTTTTCTGCTTCTGTAACCTTGAGTTAGTTCTTTTTAACATTGTAAACTGTTAAAAATTGATTCTCTTTTCTAGTTTATCAAATACCTCGTGTGAAAACAAAAGGCTGTAATAGTAAGCTCAATATTGTAAACCAAATGTTGCTTCATCTTTACAGATATGGCCTCCTAAAAGTGTAAAAAACTCAGGGTCCCGGCTTCATTCACAATTGAAAGAAGCAATTATTCAGGTAATATTCTACTGTCTACTGTCTACTGTCTACTGTCTACTGTCTACTGTCTACTGTCTACTGTCTACTGTCTACTGTCTACTGTCTACTGTCTACTGTCTACTGTCTACTGTCTACTGTCTACTGTCTACTGTGCCACTAAATAAGGTAGAACAAGATGGGACAGGGACTCACCCTTGAGCTCTCATCTGTACAAAAGACGTAACTGCCCTTCTCATCCTAAACATTACTTTATTTTTACAGAGTGGAAATGAGAAGAATATATTTGGAAACCATCCAATTTCATCGCCACCCAAGCATTCTCATGGACCGCCTCCAGCTTTTGACACGTATCCTTTAATACCAAAATGCGCCCCTGAAAATGGATCTTTAAAACCTCCAAGCATTAATATTATTCAAAAAGAAGCTTCTAATTCATCAAATCATGAACCCAATTTCTCAAAAAGCCCAATTTCTGGTGCTACAACAAGAAAGACAACACCACAAGGTGAAAGGCAAACATCTGAATTCTCTTATTATACAGATGATGAAGATACTAATAAGAAAAAGTACACACGAAGAGGTGAGCATGAAATTGTATTTTTTAAGATGTTTAAATTGGGAAAATGATTGAAATAATTGTGAATGTAGGTAGTTATTGTGACAAGTTCTTAAGAGCGTTGGTACCCTTTTGGTCAAATGCTTTGCCAACTTTACCCGTAACTGCGCCTACCAAAAAAGATGGAAATGTAGATGACGCGTCATCGCGTCCCCACAGACCATCACGGATGGATCCAAGAAAAATACTTCTCGTCATGGCAATCATGTAAGACATGACATGACAGAACAAGTTGTACTACATTTGACATACATTGGACTGAGACTGTGACCGACGTCAACGCGACAAATATTGCAACTTTTTGTCCCATCCAAAAAGGTGGGACATGGACTCGCTTTCGCCTCTCGTTTGTGTAAAAAGACGTAAATACCCTCCACATCGTCATCATAAAAAAATAACCCTAGAAAGCTTGTGTAGTCCTGTCCCATCTCATTTAAGAAATGCAGCCTTACGGCTGCATTTGTTACATAGGACAGGATTTGACAAGCTTTCTAGGGTTGTTTTTGATGATGAGGATAAGGAGGACATTTATGTCTTTTTGCACGAACGAGAGGCAAAAGCGAGTCCATGTCCCACCTTTTTGGATGGGACAAAAAATTGCAATATTTGTCGCGTTGACGTGAGTCTCGGTCTTAGTTCAATGTATATCAAACGCAGTACAACCTGTTCTGTCACCTGTACTAAATTATTTCTATTTTCTTTTATGAAAATTTATAATAAAAAAAATTGATACAGGGCGTGCTTGGCGACAATGGGAATTCTGTATTACAGAATCGCGCAACAGGGTTTGGGGGATAAGTTGGGTGATCAGGTGGGGCAACAATGACTTGTTAATTCTTGAACATTTCATATACTACTCGAACCATTATACAATTAATAAATACGAGTTTCACTATTCATATTGACACAAGTTTTACAAAGATTATAGATATCATGATGCGATTATGTTTTTTCCGTATCTTGTTCTTTATCAAGCATGGATTTTTAAAATATGCAAATATACTTTGTTGATTGTTAACTAGTATCCTTTATGGAGAGTTTAGTATTATCGACTTATTGTATTAGAACATGTTTAGACGATGAGGAAAGTGACAATCTCTAACAAGTAACAAAATAACATAAGTGAGACATTTTTTTAAATTAAATTGATCTATCTGCCAAAAAATATATTAAATGGGACAAATAATTTTTTTTTGGCTATTTTATGAGTTTATCCCTTCTAATAATAGGAAGCGGTATAATTGTTATGATCAACATATACATTTAAGATAAGATAATCCAACATAACACTTACAAATCGTAAGTTGCGATATTAATATGATGTAAAACGTGAAACATGATCAAACTCATTTAGCCCTTCATGAGTTTATAGGTGGGTGATATGTTTTTATGAAAAGTAACGAATACCA
Source organism: Cichorium intybus (assembly GCA_023525715.1). Lineage (NCBI taxonomy): Eukaryota > Viridiplantae > Streptophyta > Magnoliopsida > Asterales > Asteraceae > Cichorium > Cichorium intybus. The sequence goes on along the minus strand of CM042015.1, from coordinate 6,863,428 downwards.
ACCCTTGGTTTTATATCATTAAACATAGGCAAATAGCTACACGACTATTTAGATTTAATCAAACTTCATTAGACTAAAAAAAGCCTAGTTATTAACAAATCAATATATTACTTTACAAGTAACCAAGTCCTAAATTTTATTAGACCATAAGGAGTAGTCAACCCACACCATGCGGTGTCATATGTGATACAAAAAGCCCTTGGGGTAACACCATCCCACTTGGTGACAACCTCATACTCAACTATCACATGCGGGATGAGAAACCCGCATTCTTTCTTTCTTTTTCTTATTTCCTATACACACATAACATATATAGATACACATATTTGTATGTATATAAGTGAGGTATGGTGAGTGGTGACTATTTCAAAGATTTAAATGGTAAGCGATTAGTGGGGGTTTTTATGATGTGGCACACACTTGGCGTTAAAAACCCTCACATCAAGGGGTAACCACACCCTTTAGTCTTATAAACATATACATAAACTTTTCAAGGTTGGTCGTGAAACATTCAAAAATACAGATTGACTGATTATATGGTAGTTTTCTATATCTAACTTGCATTATTTTATATTATATAAAAAAAGTATGACGACATATATCAACCATAAAAAACATCTTAACTCATGATCTTGTATATATAGTTTTTTTCTTTATCACACCATCTTTTTATTAATTTTATAAAACAAAATGCTCTTAACTTAAAATCATCTCAATCATCGAACATTTTTTAGCTTTTTATGAAATTAATCAATTTCTCCTCATTCTTATGAAATATTTTATAGAAACCCTTATCTAACTTATTATTTTTAAGCATATATAACTTTGTAAAATAAAAAGATACCTGAAAATAACATTAAATAAAAACATTATATTACAATACTAAAAAACATAAATTGTTGGATCTCTTTTTTAAAATAAAAAAGATGATAAAATCATTACATTTATAGCTATAAAAAATGATAAAAATATCATACAATCATTACAAACTTTTTATTTAAAAATGGAGGTTAAAACGATAAAAAATAAGTAGTCAAAAAATAATAAAACTTTATAGGTTAAATAAAACAAAGGAGTAAAATTTAACATTATTAACGAAAAGGTTTAATTACGCGAAATATTAAACTCAAAAAAAAAAAAAAAAAAACATTTAACAAAATCTAACAATTTTATATCATTGACCCAAAAAGCAATTCACTCCAATGGTAAAAAAAAAAAAAAAAAAAAACTCTCATTAAGGTTGCTTATTAATATTTGACCACATAAAAAAGCTTCAATTGAATCCATTCCCAATCTTTTATAACTATCAGAATTACAAGGGACAAAACCTTTAACCATACAACACCATCACATCTCCTATAAAATCTCTTACCCAAAACATCCAATTTCACAAAGTCCTTACACTTTCTTATCATGGTACACAAATTCATTGGTTGGATGTAAAAGGGTATTATAGTAAATATCCCTTCAACACATCACCATAGTTCCAACGAATCATTTAACATTTTTCTTAAATTTTATTTCAAGCACGATCCGTACTCACATGATTGGGTACTTCATTTTGGTTGTCCAAAGGCATGTATTGTGCCATAATAGCTCTTATCTCCGAATCCATGTAAGTCTGAAAAATGTTTACACCATAAAAGAAATAAGAACCTCAAATACAATATATGACAATATATGAAGGAATGAAAGTAGGATGCTAAAATAAATATATCAATGAAAGTATGTTGCTATTTTTTAAGTTTTCCGGACTTACCCTCAATCGATACTTGTAGATAAGATATGCTCCACCAGAGATGGAAGCTAACACCAATAAAATGACCCAAACAGCAGTCAATGCCGATTTTTCTTGAGCAACTCTCTTACCTGCATCACATGCACGATTTCAAGGAGGGCAAAATCGGAATATTTAGGGTTTATTTTGGTTAGATGGAATGGAATGACCAAAGGAATGGAATGGACAATGCCATGGAAATGGAATGAGTTATTACATTCCATTCCATCGAGCTTTTTTCATTCCAACGGAATCAGTCATTCCATTCCATTCCTTCCCTGATTCCATCATACCGAATAATTTTAATGATTTTAGATAAAAAAAAAAAAAGAGTACTTATGCATGTATCATGATCTCTGATATACAAAAGATCACCACCACACGTGCAATCATAGCTTCCCCATGTATTCTTGCAACTACATTCCGGACATTGACATGCTTTCTTCTCTTTGCATTCATCAATATCTGTCACTCAAGGGCAAAATCGTAAATTCCTCCTCCCAACAATTTCTCAAAAAATAAAAATCAATTACCTTCACAACTTTTCACACCATCGCCTTTAAACCCAATAGGACATGCACATTTCCCATTCCCAGTATCCTGTTTATAAACAATATGTTTTAAATTTAATTTTTAATCCACCGATTAAATAAAAATAATAATAAATTATAATTGTGACAAAATTACAAACCGAGCAAGCAGAATATGAATGCCCGTCTCGGGTTTCATGCCAACATCCTCCATTATTGATCTTGCAACGTCCGGGCCCACTTGCTACAAAATTGGATATTATTTAGGCATTGTACTTTCATGGTATATTATTATTATTATTTTAGAATATATTATTTATAAGTTACCTTCACATGAGGTGTAACCATCTCCTTTAAATTGTACTCCATCAACTAAAGGGCATTCACAAACTCTCCCACGAAAAGTGTCCTAAATGTGTAGATATATAATTATATAACCATTAATAAAATAAAATAATCAAGAATATAAATATATAAAAATCCTGGAAATTAAAAAGTGTACCTTGCATGCAGTGACATTTGCAATTTTATCATGCCAACATCCACCATGATTCTCCAAACACTCGTTTGTTTCCACATCTGAGAAAAAAACCGTCTAAATGTAAGTAAATGACCATTTTATCCTTTTTTGGATATGATGAGTAAATGACCATTTTACCCTTCTTGAGTGTCGTGTCATGACCTAAAAATAACTTTTTCATCCCATTTAAGTGTCACATTCATAAAGACCATTTCTTGTTTTTTGGACTAAAAGAACGATCTGAATGTGAGTAAATGACTAATTTACCCTTCTTGAGTATTGTGTCATGACCTCTAAAGGCTTTCTACTTTTACCCATTAAGTGTTGTATACATAAAGAATTAAAGATTGTCTCTCTTTTGGACCGAATGAATTGTTTAATGTGGGTAAATGACCATTTTACCCTTCTCGACAATTATAGCTTACCGTCACTCAAACAAGCAGCTGGTTCAGTCGTTTCTTCAAAACCAGCACAAATAGCCTTCAAAACAGCACCTTTCTCCAACTTTCCTGTAAAAAAAAAATATTAATAAATAAAAATATCACTAATTTACCCTTCAATATAAACATATGCAGACATGAAAAGTTTAAAAAACTAACCCCGGTATTGTCGATTATTAACAACTAGTGTGGGCAATATAGTCACATCACCTCTTGATCCTTTCCCAATCTAAAAAAAAAAAACATACCAGTATAATTAATCATACAATTAATAAATTAATCACTCAAATATTTAATTATCTCAACATACTTGAGCATCCTGTTCTTCTTTAAGTAAAATATTATCAGAATCCGCGTTAGGGTCTCCCATACATTTCTCAATCTTTTTCAAATCAAGTCCTGTAAAAAAGAAAAACATTACTTTTAAATTTTTCAACCTTCAACTTTTATTATCATCACAATAACAATTAGAAAAAAAAAAAATTCACCTAAAGAATTGATAACCCCATCAGCACAATCTTTATTATACTTCTTTTCCTTCATTGGACACCTAATTTGAAAATCGGTAACATAATCCCACCAAACCCACGGCTTTTTTGTCTCATTTGCCACTTTAAAAACACAAAGTTGTCTCAAATTTTCAATAACCACATCTTTCCCTTCATACCCTTGACTAAAATCTTGTTCAGGGTCAGGTGCACAATACCTCCCATGATTTATACATTGTGACTTACATTGTTTACTTATTGTAAATGCTTGTGGACAATACCATGTTATATAATGAGGTGTAAATAAAGTATACCCTCCTTTTTCTAAAATTTGTGCCGCCCCTTTAAAATTTTTAACAAAATCCATCAACATGTCACATTTAATTCCACATTCATCGTTGCTATTTGTCCAAAGCTCGTATTCTACGCGGTCGTCTGGATGCGGGACCGATTCACGCCAGTCAAGATTCACGTTGACCATTTCGCCCTCGTTGACTGCTTTTTTTAGTTTTTCGCCGAATGTTTTTGAGATTAAAGCGGATGGGATTGTGATGTTTTCGAGGTATTTTGCGGACGCGAAATCTTCCTCGGGCGTGTCCATGGTGATTAGTGGCTCGTCGAGGTCGTCTGCTACCAGGACTGCTGACGCGCCTGCCTTCTGCGCATTCCAGACTTTTAACGCGAAAAAGCAGTCTGTGGGGTAAAAGGGTGTTAGACTAATGCACTGGATCCCATCAGAACTCTGCAGTTAAGCGTGGTTGGGGGAGAGTAGTACGGGTGTGGAAACCAATAAACAACACCACCTCCAATAATGGTGTGTGTGTGTGTAGTAATAAACAATTATAATCTCAATGAATGATTTGTCTAGCTAGTTTTGCCAAATTAGAACAAGAATCTAAAATCTACAATAAGCATACAAAATTAGCTAATTGATAAAGGAATATATGCACTTTAAAAACAAGCTAAACTTGTTGGTAATCGTATTTTCCAAAAACAAACATTGGTCTAAAGAATACACAATGACCAGATTACTAACAAGAAAGGAAAGAGTGATCCAAAAGGGAAACTCCAAATTTATTATAGAAAAAAGAAAGTTTGGACTTCGAATAGAGATTGTGACAGCAATTGCAGTAACAAGAAAAAACAAGCTTAGTTTTAGGTAATAAATAAAGGAAGAACGATTAGCTAAAAACAACGATAAAGATACCTAAGGATGGAATACTTGATTACTTTATGAATATAAACAATCGATTTTATGGAAAACGTTAATTGTGTTTACCTCCACGATCGAGTAAAACAAACGTCGGCAAAGTACCGGGTTTGGCTTTAAAAGAAATCCCAAAATCGTTGAATTCCCGACAGCCTTTTCTGTTTTCTTTTGGGAAACTGACAGTGCCGGCCATGCTACCGCCGTATTGAGGAATACCGAAGTTGCCGATGGCGCTATCGTGATTTCCCTTGATGTTTTCAGGTGAAGATACTGTTAAGCTGTTTTTTTCCACTACGAAACGACCCATTGCCGATTGATGATAGATGCAGCTCAATAAGATGAACCCTAGAAAGAGTTTCGTCATCATCGATTCTCGACGCACCATGGTGATTGATGTGTTCGAGGATCTGTGAGTGCGATGGGGCTCCGGTGGGGGAAATCTAAGTAGAAATTAAAAACCCCAAGTTGAAGAGTTTGGGGTTTTGTTGTTGGATTATAAAATTGATGGCGAAATAGATTACAATATCTGTTGAAATTGGGTAATCGTTGAAGAAAAAATGTTAAACGTGTGAAGCGATGATGGGATTCAATTTCAATCACAACTGTTGTCGTATACTGATTTTTGAGTTTCTACCGATTCTAGTCTTCTACTTGTTGACTACAAGTCTACAATTCTACAAATGGAGGTCAGTCAAAACATGGTAACTTTTTATTTGACCAAAATACCCCTTTGCAGGTTTGCGTATTTCTATCGGTGTCCGTTTACTTGCCATTACCTCTGTTCACACGCACACGGCGGAGCTCCGGTGACACCTTCATTAGCTCCGTCACCCATGAAATCTCAGAGGAAGGTTAGCCGTATTGATAATGATGATAATTCATGGAACAACAGTTTGACTTTTGTTGGTTGACAACATGTTTTAGAAAAGAGTAATTGTATTGATTCCTCATTTTATTCCTAAGGGAAATACCAAATAAACACCCCAATTATACTTCATATACACTCTAAATGTAAGTCAACTTTTTTTATTGGTTAAAACTGCATTGTTTTCCGTACAAATAAGATATAATTGGTTCAAAATAGTTGACTTTTGTTAAAAAGTGTATATGTGGTGTATCTATAGTAGCACCCTATTCCTAATCATATTCTTCCCTATGTGAAATTATGACAAGTGTCACATATAATAACATTAATAATGTTTTAAAACACATGTCACAATTTAACTTGTGTAGCAAGATTAGTAGGAATAAAATGTAGGAACAAAAACAATTTCTCTTTAGAAAATTTCCTAGACAAATATGTTTAAAACTCTTAATGCAATATATATATATATATATATATATATATATATATATATATATATATATATATATATATATATATATATATATATATATATATATATATATATATATATTAAAGTTATTTTTTTACGGGATCACATCAGATGATTATCAAATATCATAATTGTTTCATTTAAACTCTTTTTACAAGTTTTATTATTTAGTTTTATACAATGATCCAATGTTGTGAAAGTTTATATATTTTTATCGACAAGTAATTATTTAGACTTCAATATCTAGACCGATCTTTACTGGATCATAGAAAAAATTGATCGATGTCACTAAGTAGTAACTAAATCTCATAATTATTATATCTAAACTAAGATTTTGAAGACCAATAGGAAAAACTAAATTGGAAACCTTCTGGAGCGGCTTTGGGGACGCGTAAATGGTTATGCGATCCGATATGAATTCAGAAAAATCCATGGGTTTGAGATGATTATGATATTAGGGTTGTACCTGCTCGATTACCCCCCCCCCCCATCTCATATCCGATCTCATTTACTTGATCCTGAACATTTCATATTTTTTAAATTACTTATAATTTTATTATTAATATATGATTTCATAATTAAATCTTGATGTTATATGTGATATAGAAATATGAAGTTTGTTATTAAAAAACTACTTGGATCCTAATCTATAATATTAACTTAAAATACATAATAATTTATAATAAAAATGGCAAAGTCGAGACACTCAGACTCCTGAAGTTTCGTTCCCCGGTCTCAAGTCGATAGTATGTCGAGTCGTCGACAAGGAAAAACTAAATTGGAAACCTTCTGGAGCGGCTTTGGGGACGGGTAAATGGTTATGCGATCTGATATGAATTCAGAAAAATCCATGGGTTTGAGATGATTATGATATTAGGGTTGTACCTGCTCGATTACCCCCCATCTCATATCCGATCTCATTTACTTGATCCTGAACATTTCATATTTTTTAAATTACTTATAATTTTATTATTAATATATGATTTCATAATTAAATCTTGATATTATATGTGATATAGAAATATGAAGTTTGTTATTAAAAAACTACTTGGATCCTAATCTATAATATTAACTTAAAATACATAATAATTTATAATAAAAATGGCAAAGTCGAGACACTCAGACTCCTGAAGTTTCGTTCCCCGGTCTCAAGTCGATAGTATGTCGAGTCGTCGACACTAACATTCAAGCAAGAACTAAGAAGCGATATCGAGTCTCGATTATCTCTCATATCACTACTTCTTGATTCTTGATTCTTGATTCTTGATAGTCTTTCATCTCTATCATTTTGCAAGTATATTATAACTTGTTAAGAATATAAATTGTGATACCCAATACATGTGTGTAGTGTTGGAATAGCAATGTTCTTTACGGTAGCGTTTGGTACATAGACAGGACTAGACTGAATAGGACGGGACTGGACGGAATTGGATGGGACATGACTAAATTAGTTTATATCTATAGTGTTTGGTCACACTAGGACAAGACATAAAAATGCGTTAAAATTATTAGGTTTCCATCAATTTGTAAAATGTTTCTAAAATAATTATCATATTATAAGTATAAATAAGCATACTCACATGTGTACGGGGGATGAGGGTGGGGTATGGAGTTTAGGTGGGATGGTGGGGCACTAGGGTGGGTGTGATCCGGTGGTTGGAGGTTAGGGTTGGGGTGGGATGTGGGTGTAGGTGGGGTATGGGTAGGCGTGTGGGTGAGGGTGAGGGTGTGGGTGTGGGTGTGGGTATGGATGTGGGGCTACAGATATATTGTAAGAACCCGTAAAATATTAATAAAATGTTAAATAATCGAGTGTGATATTAAGTTTGGTATAGAGGGGTAAAAGGGTCTTTTGGCATATCATAGACCATGATGTAAAATATTTTTGTGTTTTTGGGTAAAAATGTAAGGAATGAAACTTCATGTAATAAAATTAGCTTTTTAGTGTCAAAGTGCAAGAAGTAGAACTGGAGGGTTAAAAATGAAAAATTGGAAGTATAAATAGGAAGAAAAATCTCCCAAACTTCCCAGAAGATTGTGGAGTGTTCGAGAGAGAGCCAGAGGATACGAGTTCTGGAAGTCACGAGTGAATTGAAGCAAAAGAGTTGGAAGTGAAGATTTCCATGTAAATTGGGGTAAGAAATCATAACTTGAACATGTACTATTCATCATCTTCCCGGGTCAGAGTTGGAACCTGGAATTCTATGATTTATAAAATGGTTCCAGTGATTCTCTCCATCTAATCATGTTATAAACACTAAGTAAACACACTTCAATTGAGAAGTGTTGTTGAATTTATGAAAATAATGATTTTTAGCTCAAGAACCCTAATTAACGGGTTTGTATGATCAAGTTTGATTTTAATGGTTTTGTTAAGTTCTAAGGATCACCTAGGATGTATTAAGACATTCCTAAGTGATTGTTTTCAAAGATTTACATTTCTAGTAAAAAATGAGCCAAATGGGAATTTTTGGTAAAAGTATGGAATCACCGATTCCATGGGTTAAAACCTGATGTAAACTGAAGGTTTTAGTCATGGAATGATTATATATTGATTAAGTTAAGTATTAAGTGCTTAATATGCGAAAATAGAGGTCTGTAGCTCAAAAATCGGACTGAAATGGAGTCTGCAGGAGTGGCACGGGTCGTGCCTTTTTAGCACGGGTCGTGCTCCACTGTTTGGGGCAAGAAATAGCAATATACAAAGAGCACGAGTTGTGCTACCTTATGCACAGAAAGAGCACGAGTCGTGCATACTCTCTGATGTCCAGAATGTCCGAAATTTTGTAGAAAATGGTGCTAGACATGTCCGTTTGGTCTACAATTCATATCATAAGCCTAAAATGATGTGAAAACATGGGGAAATTGTTAAATATTTAATACCACCTCCCGAGAGTACTGTAGTAGAATACGTGTATTTGGAGAAAGTTTATAAATTTTAGAAAGTCAATTTACTAAAGGTAGTGGCTTAGTTATGACTCATAGTTGCATAATATGGCACTCTTGTGCTGTAAAGTCAGTTATTGTATATATGAATCAAGTATAAATGTATGTCTTGTATATAATAGGTGGTGGTTCAAACACGATTAATCAAGTGAAAGAAAAAGGAGTTCAAGAAGCTAAATAACTCCTAGGTGACTCGAGGTGAGTAATGTGTGGATTTTTGAGTACATAGCAAATGGGTTTTATACAAAGAAATGAATTTTATATACAATGTTTTGGGAGTCAAAATGGTTTTATGGAAATTGAAATGGTTTAATGAAAATGGAAATGGTTCTATGGAAATGGAAATGGTTTTGTGAAACTGGAAATGATACTATGATATAGTAGTACAATGTATACAGAAATGATAAATGAGAAATACAGAGAATTAATAAAGTGATTGAGCCATGTTGATGAGTTGAGAAGTATCCGGATAAAGATCACGACCTGCTGCAGTAGGGGTGGTCAAAAGACACTACTGGGATGGTACCTCCCGTCGCGAAGTAGTTGTCTAATTGGTACCTTGATGGATGAATTCGTTTCATGCTGTCGAGGGAGGAGTTATACGGGTGCGTCTCGTATAAAACCTACGGGTGCGCTCGTAGGAATGTGCTCACAAATGAAAATGAATACCTATGGGTGCGCTCATAGGAAATTAAATATTTTGAATTTGAGAATGATTGAAATATAAGAAAATTGTTTTGTGTCTAAACCCACATTGCTCACGAGACATTATGTCTTACGTATATTTTTAAAATGATATGTACTCAGGTAATCAAGAAAGGAGTTAGAAGAGCGGGTGTGGGACGGTAGCTTCTGTTGTATAAAGCGTGCAATAAACAGGTTTAAACTATGGTTATGATGCGAATTTGTGATGCCCCGTTTGTAAAAAATTAAATGGTTTGTATTATAAAGTATTTGTAAAATAAGTTTGAAAAAAAATTGTGTGAAAAATGGGGTGTTACATATATGGGTTAGGGTGTGGGGGTGTGGGTTGGGTGTCGGTTTGGGTGTAGATATGGGTATGGGTGGGGTTAGGGGTAGGGGTAGGGTGAAGGGGTTTGGTTGTGGGTAGGGTGTGGATGAGGGTGTGGGTTTGTTGAATGGGATCAGGTGGGATGAGGTGGGAGGCTGGGGTGTGGTGGGGTGGGGTGGGGGTAGCGATGGACTATAGATGAGAGATGAGTAAGAGAAACTTTTTATCATTTGGCTTTTTGGGTGGGACTAAAATTTAACGGATTCCCATTTGACTTGGTCATTGTTTTTAGTCCCGCCCATGCCAAATGCTACGTCAAAGTGACTTGTTGTGTTCTGTTCCATCCAATACTATGTAGCAAACGCTACCTACAAAAATAATTTACATTAAAACAAGAACGCAACTGGATAGCAGATTAAAATTTTATTCCCACAGATCGAATCCAATTGGATCATATTGTTGACAAAGAACACAACCATGTGTTATGTAGAAAAATTTACCTCAACTGTAGGGATCATTTGATGTAGTAGCTTAAAATCAAGAAAGACTGTAAGACCCGTATCCTGATTATAACATATACTTAAAATAAGAGTGTTAGGAATTATATGATTTTTGGTAGTTATAAAGCTAAGAAAAACTTTAGTTACAATTTCATATAAAAATCAGCATTTTGTGTCGTTTTTAGAAAACTCATAATTAATTCTAGAAAAATCGTTTGGACCTCAAACCAGTGCACAAAGTTTACAAATTGAGTCTAGTACAATTACCAAAAATAATAGTAAGCTTGAAAATGACATTATCTATGGTAAAAAATGCAATATTTACTGATTAGTTCGGAATTGACAGATTAGATAGTCTGTTTTCAAAAATTCATAATAAATCATAGAAAAATCGTATAAATACATAAAATACATCCCTAGAAAGGTATTGAGATAAATATCTGGAATATCAAATAAAAACGTGAATTTCATGGGTTTAAAGTCGGCTAAACCAGTCTTGAACAGACTGATTCTAGAAGGTATTAATTTCAACAAAGTTATATTATTAAAATCTTTTGTCAAAAGTGTCATGCCATTTTTTATTCAAGAATTCAAGTATAAATACCCTTCAAAACATCTCATAAACCGCACAACTAAATCTCAATCCAATATATAGAGGTTTCTAAGCACTAGAGTGTAAGCAAGTGAGCGGAAGGAAGCTCAAAAGCCTAACGAAGGAGTTATAGATCTCGACGACTGGTCATAAGGTAACTACAAACCTTTCTATAGCTTAATTAGGTATTCTAAAATAATTTTTGTGTTAAGAAGTAGAATATGTAATAAGTATAACATATGTTATATTATATTCATTTCCAACAATAGTAAACAAAAACCTTAAAAACGTCGTTATTATAACAATTTGTAATTCTGAAAATAATACCGACTGATTTACTTACGAGGACGGTGACTAGGCCGATTACTTGGGATCTGGTTGTTGGATTTTTCTGAAAGGCTAAAATGCTGAAAGGATCCTGCCACCCCATCTAATCTTCTACCTGGCCGTTCTTTACTTGATAAATCATGGAGTATCATGTTGGAATTATTGAAGGGTTTTATGATGCGACTATAATATAGTTAGGGATTAAGAAATGATAGATTTCTTATCATGTTAACAGTTAAAGTTGAAAAGAAATACAAAGGCGAGAAAGATAAACGATATAGTCAACTACAATCAGGTGAGTCTTCTCACCATACTATAGGTGATATTGCATGCGTAGGAAGGAAGATATGTTAGACTAAGGTGATCTTACATGTTATGGTAATTGTATGAATTATTGCTTTGATAATGATTGTTTATGGATGGAACGGGATAGCCCGCGAGCCAATAGGCGGAACGGGAATAGCCTGGGAGTCATTAGACGGAACAGGAGAAGCCTGCGAGCGATAAGACAGAACGGGAACTGCCCGTGAGTCTTCAGCGGAACAGGGATAGCCCGTGAGTCTCACAGACATATGAATGGTTATGATGTGTTGTATGTTATGTGATGGATCGTATGGTATTTTGAGGAACTCACTAAGCTCCGTGCTTACCCTTTCCCTATATAAACTACTGTTTCAGGTACATCAGGTACCATGGATGGCAAGGCGTGACATGTATACACTGTGCTGCTTCATTGGAGGACTGTTTTTGAATAGATGTTCCGCTATGTTGTGATTTCATTAACTTTTGTTAATCCTGGGATGTTTTCATTAAACTTATAAGTTATGGAATTTTATCAAAATTAATTAAATGGCTTTTCTTATATTGAAGTGTTCGTTTAAATTTTTTTTTAATTTTACCCTAAAATTTTGGGATGTTACAAAGACATTCATTATTGGTATCCACATAGAAGTGAGAGAACCTGCAAGACATCCAACCTTCAAAAGCAAACCACCACCTTCTTTTATCGTGGCGGTCGATGATCAACCCAAGGATAGGGTGGCACAGGGAAGAAGATGATTTTGAGGATTTCAATAACTTTATGTTACAAAAATTAATAAGTGTCATTTTAATACACATGGACTATGTGTGAGCTTTATGAAAGCCATTTTTAAGCTATTAGACAAGTAGCCCAAAACATTATAAATAATCATTTATGCTTTAATAAATAACCTATTTATTTATTTAATAAATGAACCCTTTTATTTATTTTTTTTGATTTTATTTAGTAAATAATAAATAATCATTATGTAGTTATTTATTTTGATTGGTAAATAATAATTAGTACCTATAGATATATTATTTATTTCTCATCTTAAAATCCTTGTTTATGTGTAACTCAATATATTCACATACAATTAGTTGTACAATAATTTATTATTTCCTGCACACTTGATCCAACATGTATATTCACAAATCTGATGTTATTTACTAACTAGGTACCCAATGAGACGAGACTGGGTTAGAGATACCGTTTTACTAATATCACCAATAACCATTCCACAAACATCCATATTCAAAATATTATATGATGTTTAACCACTCAACTTGAGTTCACGACAATACTTCCTAATCCAAAAGTTACTTTTATCGGGTATGCAGGGGGCCTTACTTTGACAATGTATATACTTGGAGTATTGTCGCTTATTATATAAACTTGTTTCGAGCTCCTAATCAGTGGAATCTCTTAGAGATCATTTTTGTGGGAGGTGATTTGGGTAAAAGAAAAGTTACATGGGTGAAGTGAAGGAAAGCTATGGCTAGTAACGAAGATAGAGAGTTAGAAATGGTAAGCTTGTACCCTAATTATAATAAAGCTCTGTTGTCCAAATGGAAGTGACAATTCCTTAACAATCTGATTGCTCTATGGGTACGTGTAATTAAAAATAGACAAAATTACAGTTTTGGTCCCTGATGTTTGCCAAATATTTTAATTTGGGACAAACTATTGGAAATTCACAGTTTGGGTCACTAATGTTTGCAAAAAGCTACAAATAGATCACTAGGTCAGGTAAAAAGACTAAAATGCCATTTTTATTTTCTTTTTCTTTTTTCTTTGAATTTATTATTTATTTTATTTAATAAAAAAAAAGAAAATATACCCCACCCCACCCCACCCCCACCCCCACCTCTCTCTCTCTCTCTCTCTCTCTCTCTCTCTCTCTCTCCAAGAAAACCCACCACCCCCTTCCTCCATAGGTGCCATTTTTTACTCTGACCACCCCATCTTATATCATGGTATTATCTTTTTATAATTTAGGGGGATTAGTTATTTCATTTTGTATTGTTGAATTCACATGTCCAGATGATTCATTGCCACTCAAATCAAAGGATACAGAAGCAGTTTTAGAATCCTTCCCAGACTCATTTTCTTCCTCATTTTCATCCCTGTTCAAATCTATCAACAATGTCTCTCTCTCTCTCTCTCTCCCGCCTCTCTCTCTCTCTCTCTCTCTCTCTTTAGCCGGCTAGGTTCAATCACAAATTAATAAAGTTTGAAATTCATCATCGTATCTATGTTTTCAGAGTATCAAGTATGAGATTGTATCTGGCGGAGATCGAATGTGTGTGTCTATATTCATCAGTAACTGTAATTTACTCTTTGTTTTATTTAATGGTGGGATTAAATTGCGAAATAGCGTCGGACCGAAAGTGTGTTTCGTTAGGAAGGGGAGAGATTCCATTTGCCAAATGTGAGAAAGAAACCGAGAAAAAGAGTGATACCGAGATTGGGTGAAAAGTCCTTTTACAATCCTCGTCGAATCGATTCTAAATATAGAAATTATTTACTTCATAGTCTATGCATTCGTGGGTTTTTACACAGCTACGCAGTGTCAATTCGCCAAATTCATGTTCGATTCACTCACCCAAGACAAAGGAAAATGTGGATTAGTGTCTAGAAATCGTTTCTGGTGTTCGTTAAACCAATAAACTCGAGACTTTGCATTTCTGATTTCATTTCAACGACAATCAAGTTGATTTTGAGTCGTCGATTCTTGTGTTTGAAGTTTACGAGATGGACCGCGGGGGTGATGTCGCTATGGCTCCAGCGGGCTTACACCGGAAATTCTCACAGGTTCATGGCTATGAGAAGAAGATACAAGGCAACGACAATTTAGATATATCTGTTGTCGAAACCAATTTTCAACCGGTTTCAAATGGCTTTTAGATATTATTTGTATGGAAACCCAAAAGTTTAAAACTTTATGATATAAGTAACGATCAAGAGTGTAATTAACCGTGCAGATGTTAAAGAGAAGGTTTCGAAAGAAATTCACACAAGAACAGAAGGAGATGATGCCCTAATTTATATACTCTTGAAATCATGAACTGCAGGCACGACCCTTATTTAACGAGCGAAGAAAATTCGCATCGTTGGCGGATCCAAGGCTAGAAGGCCATTATCCAATGAGGGGGATTTATCAGGCTTTAGTGGTCGCATCCATGTGTATCCAAGAACAGGCGGCGGCTCGAACTCTAATAGGTGACGTGTTCACTGCGCTATCTTATCTCGCACACCAATGGAAGGATTTCAAAGAACGAAGAGGGTGGAGGGTCAGGGCGTAGTCGATGGGATCTTGAAGGGTCTGAAAAAGGGGAATCGCCCAGAGATAATCGGGATTTTGATAGAGAACGGGTTGTTGCAGAGGCGAAGATGTGGGTAGAGAAGAGAAGGCAGAGTGCTCAAGGGAGTCCAGCATGATCGGAGAGAGAGAGAGAGAGAGAGAGAGAGAGAGAGAGAGAGAGAGAGAGAGAGAGAGAGAGAGAGAGAGAGAGAGAGAGAGAGGGAGGGGGTGGGGTGGGGTGGGGTATATTTTCTTTTTTTTATTAAATAAAATAAATAATAAATTCAAAGAAAAAAGAAAAAGAAATTAAAAAGGGCATTTTAGTCTTTTTACCTGACTCAGGGACCAATTTGTATCTTTTTGCAAACATTGGTGACCCAAACCGTGAATTTCCAATAGTTTGTCCCAAATTGAAATATTTGGCAAACATCAGGGACCAAAACTGTAATTTTGTCTTAAAAATATTCCTATTAGCCTCGTAAGGTCACTGTGGATGGATATTTTACGCTCGAATAAACAAGTAAATGAAAAAGGTATCAATCTTAATTTACTTTCTTCTAGGAAGGCAGGTGATGGCAAAAAATACTAGATTTTGAGAATACATTTGGTTTGGTAATGCACCTCTTAAAATGCGATTCCTTAGGGTATATCATCTAGATACAAATAATATGGCTTTAGTATGTGATCGTATCCCGTTAGATTTGTGGTCGAATTTATTTAGACGAGATCCCATAGGTGGCACTGAAGCTGTCAAATGGCTCGGGTTAAAGGCGACGTTACAAAATCTTATGTTATCGCCACAAAGCAATATATGAAAAAGGGATTTTTAAATGGAATGTTTATGGTTGCTTCAGATAGAAGGCTAATTGACAGAGCCACCTTGCTTGTGGATGGTTCTCCAACTCAATGGAAAAATCTTGTTCCGATCAAGGTGAACTTATTAACTTGGAGGCTAAAGTTAAATAAGCTTCCAACTATGGATAATCTTGACAAACATGACATTGATATAAACTGTCTTTTATGTACTTCTTATGACTCGGTAAGTGAGACCGTGTATCACACCTTCTTCTCCTGTAATGTTATGGTTAGAATATGGTCGCAAATTACTCGATGGTGAGGCATTGGAATACCGAGTTTTATTACATTTTCAGAATTTTACAACTTCACAACTAGGAGAATCAAACCAAATTAGTATGCTACAAAAATCTGCCTTAATGAAGTAATCATTATGGCTTGGCAGGAAATTTGAAAGTTCAGAAGCGACTCCATCTTTGGAACAGTAATATCAAGAAAAACAACCATTTTTATTTTATTTTATAGTGTCACATCTTAATTACTTCTAATTTTTTTAATAAGAGTTACAAACTTAAGCTTAATTGGATAGGTTGACTTAGGGGCGAGCGTGGTGCGGTGTGGTGCGGTTTTAGCATAAAACCGCAACTCGTACCGCTAGGTGCGGTTTTTATTTGTGTAAAACCATATGTTGCGGTTTTTTTGCGAGACGGTTTTTGCGGTTTATTTTGCGGTTGCGGTTTGTAGCGGTGCGGTTTCGGTTTTAAACCGCAAATACTAAAAGCATCCAAACTACAAACTAGTAATATGAAAAACTTGAAGATTCAAATACATAAAAGTCATTTTAGAAGAAGTCACTACATAAAAACTTACAATTAATCGTGTCAACTCTTCATTCTCATGACCATAGATGGCAATCATGGCATAGATATCTAGCAACTTAGGCAAGCCAAGCAACTTCTCTTCCTGTAAAATGACTACATAAAAACGAAATAAAAGAAAATCGGAGAAATCAAAGTAAAAAAACGAAATCAAAATAAAAAACGAAACCTGGATTGGAGGAGACGAGAACGTGGATTGGAGGAGACGATTACCTGCATCTCGCGACGGAAGCTGGATTGGAGCGGAAGATCGAGGTAGCGACGGAAGCAGGAGGCAGCGACGGGGGAGCCAAGGCAGAGCGCCGAAGGCGGAGGCGGAGGTGGAGTCCGGGGGAGCCAAGCTGAATCGAAGAAGAAAGGGGGAATATGAGATGTAGGAGAAAATACGGAGGAAGAAGGAGGCGGAGGAAACCTGGAAGGACTCTCGTGAAAATGGGAAGGAGAGAAACGTAGGTTTTGAGGATTTGGTCAATTTTTTTAGGCGCAGTCGAAAAAAAGAGAGGGAATTTTGACTTTTTCGTTATATATATATATATATATATATATATATATATATATATATATATATATATATATATATATATATATATATATATATATATATATATATATATATATATATATATATATATATATATATATATATATATATATATATATATATATATATATATATGATAAATTTTGCGGTGCGGTTTCGGTAAATTTGCACGGTTTTTCAAGTTAAAACCGCACCGCACCATGCTTTGCGGTTGTGGTTTTTGCGGTTTCGGTTTTTTGCGGTTTTGCGGTTTTGCGGTAACGGTAAATGCGGTTTTTGGCGCGGTTTCGGTTTTCGGTTCGGTTTTTGCTCAGCCCTAGGTTGACTTCGATGCCCAATTAGTGTTATAAACTCTATGTAATATCCTTTTTTTCCTAGGATCTTGCAAGGATTTTATAATATATCTCTACCGTTCAAAAAGATATGTCAAATTTGCTATCCCCATGAAAAGGGGATAGAGGTCGTTATTATGGTATTGATATCTTCAATAAGAGATTCAAAATGGTTTTGGCGGATCGACGAACACTTGTCATTAACATTTGAATTGATATATTCATACCTAAAATGATATGAATTATGTTTTCCATTTCTACGAGGAAAATGATAGTGTATGTTTTATCTTGTTTTGGTGTTAAATATATAACTACATGATCACCTAACAATTTTCTCTTAAAAACTATTTGTGTACCACAAATTAAGGATAATGTATGATGAATGTGAATGATATAAGTCTATTTTCGAGAACCTTATAATGTAATATAATAAAACTTCCACAAATTGGTTTCGTTGAAATATGATGCAATAAAACTTGATTCGTTATACACAACTCCAAAAAGATGTTTTTATATGAAACAATGCTTCCACAATGTTTATCTATAAAGATAGTTGTATGATTCTGGTAACACTTTTAGATATTATAGGGTGCTACATATGTTATTTTTAGGATTCAAAAGAGCCCCTACAAATTTAAAGTAAAAAATAGCACCCTACATAACTTTCAGTAAATGAGAAAGGAAAACACACTTCAAGATTAGAAAGTACGATTTATCACATTTACGCAACAAAGTGAACAAACTATGACCAATTTACCCTTTAAGACATGAAATTAAAATATGTCCGTGTTTGACACTAAACATGAGGTTTTGTTTTCATTTAGGCATTCTAACATGTTATAGCATGTAAAATCGATTTTCATGTGTAGATATAGGATTTACAAATAAAAAACAGTGTTTTAAAGGCTTCTCGCATATGCTTTTTATTTTCGGTGGAGTTCTTCATCTTCAATCATCAATCTTAGGTTTGTTGTTTTAGATTTGTAAAAGACGAGAAATTGGAGTTACTAATATGATGGATGAAGATGAGCAGACCTTTGTTTATGACATTGGACATGTTTTATATGCTCAGGTTTAGGGTTTATTTCATGGTTTGTTTCGGTCATCCTTATTAGTAAATCCATCATGTTCATCACTGACCTTCTTTAAAAAGTCCATAACTTATAACCCTACATTTTTAGTAAGTATGTTTTAAATTGTTTTAGTAGGAACTCGTAATATGATACATTGTAAAGTGCAATGTTACATATATATGAAGCTAGTTGAATAATAATTTAATATGGTATTGTATAAATTGGAGTTTGACAGGGATTTCGGGATAAAAAGAAGTGTTAAAGGTTAAGATAAACTGACCTGGACACGCTACATGGCGTTTAGCATAAGGCTACACGGTGTTTGGAAAGTATATTGCTAGATCTAAAGGAAAACTGAAAGTATAATGCTATTTTAAAACTTGTTGGTCGTGTGGCCTACATCGTGTATGATAAACGTACATGGCGTGTAGGATGTGTAGTGACTTAAACATTAAGACCTTGAGGTCGGTCATTTACACCCTAACACGCAAAACCTATGGAACAGAACTCCTAGTGACAAAATCATAAGTTTTGGATGAAAGATTGAAAAGAGGAATCTAATTAAAGCTAAGGAACTCAATGTATCATTGTAATTGAAGTTAGGACAGCCAAGACTAATAAGAGTTTTAAGAACATTAAAATAAAAAGGCAACCTTTATGATATATGATTTGAAATTGAGTGAATTGATAGAGCTTACAATCTACGAATAGCTACATGCGACGTGTAGAATGAGCCACAAGACATGTAGTATGAGCTACACGGCTTGTGGAGTCATTGCACACGGCGTGTAGGGCAGACATAAAGTTTATATATTGCTCTTTTGAAATAGGATTTGAATTTTAAAGCCACTATTTGATATCTAATGGTTGTATAATAGTATTAGAAGGTGGAAATAGATAACAAACACTTATATGTGTATGTGACACCAATGTAGGTTAATTTGGGACGGAAACATCTTTTGACTTTGAACCTCTGTACTCTCCTACAACTACTATCATATATCATAAGGTGAGTAACCTTTTTCCTTTCCTCCCATATAATATGATTGGAGATGTTTTATGTATTAATGTATATGCCTAAGTGGCTAGTGATTGCCTAAGTAGCCGGAGTGATTGCAATGTGGCTAATGAGGTGCCTAAGTGGATTGAGTGATTGCATGTGTCGTTAGTGAGGTTCCTAAGTAGCTGGAGTAATTGCCTAAGTGGCTGGAGTGGTTGCCTAAGTGGCTGAAATGTTTGGCCTAAGTGGCTAATACAATGCCTAAGTGGCTAGATTAAGCCTAAGTGGCTGGGTAAACTAGAAATGGAAAAATGAAATGTGGTTGTTTGTAGTGTTATGTTATTCTCTTTATACTTGTATGTGTGAATTGATAATTTGTTATGGTTACTCACTAAACTTTAAAAGCTTACCATGTATGCATTTGACTAAATAATGAACTAAATAATCCTAAGTTCACATGCAACCTAAGATGAGGATCTATGATTTTCTATCAATGAACATATAACAAAATCCTAAGGCCAATAGTTTATTCTAAAGATTAAAATAAGAAAAACCAACCTTTGATTAATCTTCTTGAAGCTAGCAGCAAAAGTATCCTGCCTCAAATGTAGTCACACCCAAGCAATGGAGAAGAGACAGCAAAATTCCAGAGAGACAGAGTAAGGTGGCGCAGGTTGTTAGGGTTCCCTATTTATAGTTTCCAGGTGGTACAGTGGAAACCCTAGATGAGCCCCTTTAATGGACAAGCCTGTTACCCATTTGGACCAAGCCTCTAAAACCCTAATTAGGGTTTTTCGAGAATTATGGAGGCTCTCCATAATCTCGCCTTCCACCTGGTCACATGGCCAGTTCTGAAAGGTTTTCTGCAAACCATGAACTAAAATAACCTAAGTTCACATGCAACCTATGAAGATCTATGTTTTCTTACTTTGAACATGTAACTAATTCCTAAAGGCCAAACAAAATTAACTAAAAGAAATAAATCAGAAAAACTAACCTTTAGTTTTATTCTTGAAGCTAAGCAGCACAAGTGTCCTGCCTCAAATGAGATCACACCCAGGGAGCCAGAGGGTGGACGAAAATTCCAGAGAGAATAGAAGAGAATATCACTTAATAATGAGGTCCAGGGGTCCCTATTTATAGGCAACCAAATGACCCTTAGAGATAAACCTCGTTTGACTTTCAAACAGAGATAAATCCTATCTCTAAGCCATTTTCCGGATTATTTGTACGCGCGCCGCGGCCCATGCTTTGGCGCGCCGCGCGTGCCAATTCAACTATTGAGTTGGTACAACTTTAGCCCCTGTCCTCTTGGTTAATCCAATTAATCCCACAGAAATTAATCCAATTAACTCCTGATTAATTATTAACCAATCAATATAGTTTCTAATTAATATATTATCACTTTAATATATTAACAAACCATACTTTTAATCCCTGTTGATTTATTAATCACATAATAAATCAACCTTTCTCTCTACCGAACTTTCTACCAAACCTCCAGCTATGAGGGCAACCCAAATGGACTTTGCTTCTATTAATTAGGTAAATACAAATTATAAGTCATGGCTTAGACACCTAATCCAACAGTCTCCCACTTGGATAAGTCTATGACTATAATTACCAATTTAACCTCTAATTAATCAGCAAACTGTAGCTTCCTAGAAACTGCTGCCGAACTCTGACCTAGTCAGTTCTGTCCATAGATAAGTGATCAGATGATCCTCCGTCCAACAAGATATTTTCAGACATGAGACATGGATTGAGATCAATCTCTGTCTGTCTGACACACTGTTTCCCAATTTTCGATTTTGCTTATGACTTTTAGACTTCTAATTGAACACATCGATTCAGTCCTGGCTGGCCAGCACTTCAGTCAACTTCAAAATCATCGAGTGGCCAACAGATATCTGTTTCCCGTCTGGGCCAAGGGACGAATAAGCTTCGACTAATATGTTATATCTTTTACCCAACAAATCACCGACAACAGCACGTTTTATAACACCGAGTTACCGATGCGTTTTCGTACTATCAATGAACAACCGCCTTGCAAATTATAACTCATATCTCTCCACTTTAAGACCATAAGATATTATCGTCTCAACATTGCTCGTGATATAATCCATGAAGCAATCCATTGAGCGCGGGTTTATCCAATACTCAAATCTCCATTTCCAAGTACTCATGAACGTTGCAGCAATCTTATTGCTATGTCTAACTCCTTAGACAATCTACAAACCAATTCATGACAGTCTTCCTTCATACTTACTCCCTAAGAGTATGAACGACTGTGGATATTTGAATAATCCAATTATTCAGGAAGTAAAACATGCAAAAGCGAAACATAAAATCTGACTGTCAGCTACTCCTGCTTATTACCAAGTCTCTGTTGGATTAGGTGTCTAAGCCATGACTAATAATTAGTATTTACCTAATTAATAGAAGCACAGTCCATTTGGGTTGCCCTCATGGCTGGAGGTTTGGTAGAAAATTCGGTAGAGAGAAAGGTTGATTTATTATGGGATTAATAAATCAACAGGAATTAAATATATGGTTTATTAATATATTAAAGTCATAATATATTAATTAGAAACTATATTAATTAGTTAGGAATTAATCCAGAATTAATTGGATTTAATTTGGGGATTAAATTAATTAATTAAAGGTGCAGGGACTAAAACTGTAATTATTCAATAGTTGAGTAAGTGGCAGTGTGAGAGTGACCAGTGAGTGTCGAAATTATATATATATATATATATATATATATATATATATATATATATATATATATATTCGAATTTGATAAATAGGATAAATAGGAGTTTGAATTATAAGATAAAAGGTTTATCTTATTTGAATTCAAAAAGGTTTATCTCTAAGGTTTATCAACTGGCCATTTGGAAACTATAAATAGGGGTTCCCAGGCATCATTAATTTCGCCACTTTCATAATATTCTCTCTGGGATTTTCGATCTGTATAACCTCTGGCTTGGGTGTGATCTCATTTGAGGCAGGATAATTTTGCTGCTAAGCTTCCAGAAAATTCTAAAAGGTTGGTTTTCTAATTTTATTCTTTTAGTTTATTTTCTTATAGCTTTTAGGTTTTGTTATATGTTCAATTAGAAGAAAACATAGATCCTTATAGGTTGCATGAGAACTTCGATTATTTAGTTCATGGTTTGCAGAAAACCTTTCAGTGGTATCAGAGCCTGTTTTGTTTTCTTGTTGAATTGCTATAACTGTTTTAGGGTCTAAAGCCTATAAACCCTAATTATATTGTGGATCGATTTCTAGGATTAGGGTTTTGGAAACCCTAATCCCCCTTGCTAATTTCGAAAATTTCCATTAGGGTTTTAGAAGGTTTTCTATTTTTGGTAACTTTATTTGTTATTTAAATGGATAACCTTAAACCCCATTATTTGAAATCGATTTTTAGGGGGTTTAGGATAGGTTTTAATTAATTTGATTAATTTGGATAAACCTATCTTCATTTGAATTAATTTAATTAATTGTTAATTAAAAGATAATTCAAAAGGGATTTAATTAATTTTAAATTGTCGAAATTTAATAGAAAAATCCAGAAAAATATTTTAAAATGTTTAAAATATTTAGATTTGATTAATTTAATTAATTGGTAATTAAAATTGATTAAATCGAATTTAAGGTTTAATTTAATTTAAAATTTAATTGTTAAATTTGGTAAAATTAAAAGATAAACCTTGAATATTTTAAAGGGTTTTAAAATACATCTTATATATGTTATTAAAAGTTAATACTATATATATGAGATAAATTTGGTTAGTCAAATCAATAGTAGGCCTCATTCACAAAGCTGGTCTATAAAGTGGGTATAAGGAGACTGCATATAAAATGGTAGTCTAATGGGTGAACACTCTCACCCACCGCTCGCCTGATCAGTGGAGGGTCGGTAGCCGAACGGGTTTGACAGAACCACTTAATCATTAAAAGTATAATGATCAAAATACTAGAACCTTTACACAAAATCTCAATCTAGTTACTTTAGGAAAAATGTGAATTTGATGCTACCCCATGAAATTGCACATTGCACTTTATGAAACGTTGGTGGAGCGTGTGTGGTTTACCGGCACACCAATGGGGGTTCATAAAGAGTGGCAATGGGTGTCTCGGGTGTTATCATTGTTGATGGAGCGTGTGTGGTTTACCGGCACATCAATTTGAGATGATAATGGACCCCGAGAGTACCAAGCTAATTTGCATGGTTATTCACACCCGGTTTGTGATCCTCGGCATCCCAGTCACAAACGGTGGGGCATATCCGAGATTAAACATGCTATTGAACAGTTCAATATATCTCAAAAGAGACTAGGAATTCCATTTATAATAAAATTATTTTTCCGCGGTGGAATTGGCTGAATCGTCATTCGCCTACCTTTATAAAATTTGCTTATAGATTACGGCATCCGTCTTCTATGTTGCAAATTGTTATAGTTGGATCCTAGCCTTATTTTATATTGGGTTATTATAAGGACCGACAAGTATCTAATTAAACTTACATTCTTTTATAGATGTCTTCTGCTGATCAATCCGCTCCCCAATCAAACTCCAGTGTTCCCTCTATCCTCTCACTGTGTTCCAAGGTTCAATTGAACGGGACAAACTACAATGACTGGATTAGAAACATCAAGATGGCTCTAAGGTACGAGAACAAAGAGTATGTTCTCGAGACTGAGCTTGTCGATGTTGACCCTGAAACTGCTACTCCCGAGGAAATTGCCTCGTACCAAAAACATTCTGATGATGCGACCAAAGTGGCCTGCATCATGATCGCCACAATGAACCCCGAATTGCAAAGGATATACGAATACTACTGGCCCTTTGAGATGCACAAGGAGCTTGCGGAAAAGTTCCGCAAGCAAGAGCGCATCGAGAGGTGCGAGGTGGTCAAGGACTTCACGAACAGCAAACCTAAAGATGGAGAGTCCATCTGCGCTCATGTGCAAAGGATGCAAGGTTATGTGGAGCGGCTTAGAAAGCTTGTGATGCCTGTACCGGAGGAGTTGGCCGTTGACATAGTGCTTAACTCCCTACCGAGTTCTTATGACCAGTTCAGGCTGGCTTATCATTTGAACAACAATCAGGCTAACCTGACTGAGTTGCATCGCATGCTTCGAGTTGCTGAGGACGGGATGAAGGGTAAAAGTGTACCCTCGGTTAATCAGCCCGTCCTAGCCATTGGAAGTGGCAAAGGAAAGAAGAGGAAGGGCCCTCCTAAGCAAAATTGGAGGGAAAAGGTTTAGGTCGGGTCGTCAAGCAATGGCTCGAGAACCAAGTCTTCCCAGATTCCTTGTGTGGCCAACCCCGATGAAGCCAACTGTTTTTACTGCAAAGAGAAGGGCCATTGGAAGAGAAGCTGCCCCAAATACTTGCAGGATGTCAAGGATGGGAAAGTAAAGCCATCGGCAGCAAAAACTCACCATCTTCTAATTCTTGGGTCCTTGATACAGGATGTGGTTTTCACATTTGTTCTGATCTGCAGGGCCTAAAGGAAAGCAGGGAGGTGGAGCACGGTAGACTGAACTTGATCATGGGCAATAGGAGATCGTCCCCTGTTACCAAGATCGGCGTTTATAGTATAGTGCTTAGTAGTGATGTTAGTATAGAGTTATTTAATTGTTGCTATTCGCCATAAATGGCAAGAAACATTATTTCATTTCACGCATTGTTCAGACAAGGATTTCAATTTTCTTTTGATAATAAAATTGGTTCGATTTCTGTTTTCAAAAATGGTATTTTGATTTTTACTGCTTATCCTTGTGATTGTGTGTATGAAACTGTTGAATGTGTTGACAATTTAGGACATAGTGTAAATTATATTGATTCTACTAGTGGTGTGGAAAAGGCATGTCTGTGGCATAGTCGGCTCGGGCACATCAGCAAGAAACGCATCGCCCAACTCCAAAAGGATGGAGTGTTGGAATCATTCGACCTCAGGTCGGATGATGTATGCGAATCTTGTCTGTTGGGCAAGATGACTAAATCACCTTTCAAAGGATCTTTTGAAAGAGGTGAGGGTCTGCTGGACATCATTCACACGGATGTGTGTGGTCCATTCAGATCAACCACAAAGGATGGCACGCAGTTCTACGTGACCTTTACCGACGATTTTAGTAGATACGGTTATATCTACTTCATCAAGCACAAGTCGGACACCTTTGAAAAGTTCAAAGAGTTTAAGAACGAGGTAGAGAATCAATTAGGCAGGAAGATAAAGATGCTCAGGTCCGACAGAGGCGGAGAGTATCTAAGTATCGAGTTCCTAGACTATCTAAAGGAATGCGGAATAGTTTTGCAGTTGACACCTCCCAGAACACCACAGTTGAACGGTGTTGCGGAGAGGCGCAACCGAACCCTGTTGGACATGGTTCGTTCCATGATGAGTCGAGCTTCACTTCCCATTCACTTCTGGGGGTATGCCTTAGAGACTGCCGCCCATATCCTCAATCTTGTCCCCACTAAAAAGGTTGCTAAAACACCTCATGAAATGTGGACGGGGAAAGTTCCCTCGTTGGCACATATCAAAGTCTGGGGTTGTGAGGCTTTCGTTAGACGAGAGACTCAAGACAAACTCGCAGAAAGAAACGAAAGGTGTTTCTTCCTTGGTTATCCCAAACAGTCCTTTGGATATCTATTCTACAGACCGAGCGAGGACGTGGTCTTTGTAGCTAGACGAGCGGTCTTTCGAGAGAGAGAGATCATATTCAAAGAGGACAGTGGGAGTACCATTGATCTGGAAGAAATTCAAGAGTCATCAGATGACGCAACCTTAGGAGAAACTAGCAACCAACATGAGGAAGAAGTTCCTGTTGGTCCGACAGATGTATCCTTACCTCTTAGGCGTTCCGGTAGGGTTAGCATGCCACCCGAGTTTTATGGGTTCCATATAACTTCGGATGGGGACACGTTTGTCAGTGATAGGACACTGATAAATTTGGATGAACCAGCTAACTACCAGGAAGCAGTGGCGGGCCCTGAGTCTTCCAAGTGGAAAGATGCCATGGATAGTGAGATCAAGTCCATGTATGACAATCAAGTTTGGAACTTGGTTGACAACGTACCGGGTCGAAAGACAGTCGGGTGCAAATGGATCTTCAAGAAGAAGACCGACATGGACGGAAAGGTACACACTTTCAAGGCAAGACTGGTTGCGAAGGGCTTTACTCAAACCCCAGGGGTTGACTATGACGAGACCTTCTCACCAGTAGCCAAGATAAAGTCTATTAGGATTATGCTGGCCATAGCTGCATTTCATGACTATGAAATTTGGCAGATGGACGTCAAAACTACTTTCCTTAATGGGAAGTTGACTGAGGATGTTTACATGAATCAGCCAGAGGGTTTTGTCGATGCAAAGTATCCTAATAAAGTGTGTAAGCTTGAGAGATCAATCTACGGATTGAAGCAAGCTTCTCGCAGCTGGAATCTTTGTTTCCATGAGAAAGTCAAAGAGTTTGGCTTCTCTAGGAGCGAGGATGAGTCCTGCGTATATGTCAAGGCTAGTGGGAGTATAGTCACCTTTCTGGTACTGTATTTCGATGACATACTACTCATGGGAAACGATATTCCAACCTTGCAAGATGTCAAGGCTTGGCTTGGGAAATGTTTCGCCATGAAGGACCTAGGAGAGGCTGCCTATATTCTTGGGATAAGAATATTGAGAGATAGGAAGAAGAGACTAATTGGACTTAGTCAGGGTACATACTTGGAAAAGGTACTAAAAAGATTTAGTATGGAAAATTCCAAGAAGGGAGAGCTGCCTATCCAAAGTAATGCAAAACTGAGTAAGACTCAAAGTCCGAGTACAGACGAAGAAATAGCAGAAATGAGTCGGGTACCTTACGCTTCGGCTGTAGGATCGATCATGTACGCTATGACGTGTACTCGCCCTGACGTGGCCTTTGCTTTAAGCATGGTCAGTCGGTACCAGGGTAACCCTGGAAGGGCGCATTGGATAGCTGTGAAAAATATACTCAAGTATCTACGAAGGACCAAGAACATGGTGTTAGTCCTCGGTGGCAGTGATACCTTGAGAGTTGAAGGATATACAGATGCCAGCTTTCAGACGGATAGAGACAGTGGTCGGTCTCAGTCGGGCTGGGTATTCCTTTTGAACGGTGGAGCAGTTACTTGGAAAAGTTCCAAGCAAGAAACAGTGGCTGATTCTACGTGCGAATCAGAGTACATAGCAGCAAGTAAAGCGTCAAAGGAAGCGGCTTGGCTGAAGAACTTTATCGGTGACCTTGGAGTAGTCCCGAGTATTCAGGAGCCCTTGGAACTGTTCTGCGATAACGAAGGTGTGGTCGCCTTGACAAAGGAACCGCGAGATCATGGAAAGTCCAGACATATCGACAGAAAGTACCACTATATCAGACATAGGGTAGAAGAAGGTCACCTCCTTGTAAAGAGGGTATCATCGGAAGATAATCCTGCAGATCCCTTGACAAAGGCTCTGAGTAGGATTAAGCATAATCAGCATGCTAGGAGCATTGGATTAAGAGATGATATAAGTTTTTGTAATTAGATAGGTTTTGAAACTTGTAACAATGTTATTGTATTTGACTTTTGTGATTTAATAATAGAGATTTATTAATGAGTAATGGTTTACTAATTTTGTCAATAATATATCATTGTGTTTCATTTTACATGTTTTACTTCCTGAATAATTGGATTATTCGAATATCCACAGTCGATTACACTTTTTGGGAGTAAGTGTGAAGTAAGACTGTCATGAATTGGTAATAGATTGTCTAAGGAGTTAGACATTGCAATTGGATTGCTGCACCATTCGTGAGTACTTGGAAATGGAGATTTGAGTATTGGATAAACCCGCGCTCAATGGATTGCTTCATGGATTATATCTCGAGCAATATTGAGACGATAATATCTTTTGATCTTTAAGCTAAGACATATGAGTTATGATTTAGTAAGACGGTTGTTCATTGATAATACGAAAACGCATCGGTAACACGGTGTTATAAAACGTATTGTTGTGAGTAATTTGTTTGGTAAAAGACATAAGTATATGAGTCGAAGTTTATTCGTCCCTTCACCCTAACGGGGAACAGATATCTGTAGGCCTCTCGATGAATTTGAAGTTGACTAAAATGGTTGGCCAACCGGGACTAAATTGGTAGTCTATGAGTCATATGCAAATCGGAAATCGAGGAACAGTGAATCAGACCAGATTGATTTTATCCATGTCTTGAGTCTGAAAAATATCTTGTTGGACGGAGGATCATCTGATCACTTATCTATGGACAGGACTGATTAGATCAGAGTTTGGCATTGGTTTCTAGGAAGCTATAAGTGCTGGTTAATTAGAGGTTAAATTGGTAATTATAGTCATAGACTTATCCAAGTGGGAGACTGTTGGATTAGGTGTCTAAGCCATGACTAATAATTAGTATTTACCTAATTAATAGAAGCACAGTCCATTTGGGTTGCCCTCATGGCTGGAGGTTTGGTAGAAAATTCGGTAGAGAGAAAGGTTGATTTATTATGGGATTAATAAATCAACAGGAATTAAATATATGGTTTATTAATATATTAAAGTCATAATATATTAATTAGAAACTATATTAATTAATTAGGAATTAATCCAGAATTAATTGGATTTAATTTGGGGATTAAATTAATTAATTAAAGGTGCAGGGACTAAAACTGTAATTATTCAATAGTTGAGTAAGTGGCAGTGTGAGAGTGACCAGTGAGTGTCGAAATTATATATAGATATATATATATTTCGAAATTGATAAATAGGATAAATAGGAGTTTGAATTATAAGATAAAAGGTTTATCTTATTTGAATTCAAAAAGGTTTATCCCTAAGGTTTATCAACTGACCATTTGGAAACTATAAATAGGGGTTCCCAAGCATCATTAATTTCGCCACTTTCATAATATTCTCTCTGGGATTTTCGATCTGCATAACCTCTGGCTTGGGTGTGATCTCATTTGAGGCAGGATAATTTTGTTGCTAAGCTTCCAGAAAATTCTAAAAGGTTGGTTTTCTAATTTTATTCTTTTAGTTTATTTTCTTATAGCTTTTAGGTTTTGTTATATGTTCAATTAGAAGAAAACATAGATCCTTATAGGTTGCATGAGAACTTAGGGCATGTTTGGTATAGAGAAATAGGCCATGAGAAAAGGAATTGATATTAATTCTCTTGTTTGGTTGATACAAATAATAAGGAATTGAGAAATAAACCAATTCCTTTTCCATCAAAACAAATCTCTATTTTTAGTAGAGAAAACAAGAGAAAAGGAAATAAAAGGGCACATCGAGAATCCAAAAAAAAAAACGGAGAATTCATCAAAGTCAGGACTTCGAAACCCATGAACGTGGTTCCTGATTTGTTTATTCTTTTTTATATTGGTTAAGAGATTGTAGTCGAAAACAAATGTGAGATAATGAGATATTGGTTAACAAATTGTTTTTTGGTGTTAGACTTGACTTCAATTAAACAATTCAATTAATTAAATAATCAATTCATGCTTCCATTCCTATTCATCCTAGCATACAGAGCCATGTGAACATTGCAAAATTCATGAATACTTCTTCAAACCATCTTGTTAATAGTTACATAATTGGACTAATGACGAGGATGCAAATTTATTTCGTTAATAGCAGATGACTTTTGTTAATACTTCTAATCCATTATTATGTGTATAAGATATGTTGGACATGGAATAAACATGGTAAAAAACTCATTACCATTTTATTTCTTAACACATCCAAACAAGAGAAATGATTCTCAACAACATTTCTGTGGTGATACCAAACAGTGAAATCACTTCTCTTTCCCCGGCTTAATTCTCTTTATCTGCATTTCCATTCTCTGTTGCAATTCCATTTCTCCATACCAAACGTGCCCTTAGGTTATTTAGTTCATGGTTTGCAGAAAACCTTTCAGTCTCCACGAGGTAATCACCAAGTCGGATTTATCATAACTATTATCGGTTTCTTATTCTATGACAACCTAAATTTTTAAATATGAAATAAGGACTTTAAGCTAAGTACTTTGATACTAAGAGGGTTTGAATTCCAAATGAGATAAATGTACACGGAAGGGCAAAATGGTCAAATAATGTGAAAATATGGAAACTTGAGGTTTAAGACCTTTTATTAAGTTATAATGAAGTATTATTTCATTTGGAAATTTGATTTAAAGACCCGAGGGCTAAAATGGAAAGTTGGGACTAAAAGTGAAAAGATTAATTGTAAACTTTCAAAAATTTATATCTAAATAATTGTATGGAATTGGGGAAAAGTCATCAAGAAGACTTTTGTAAATTTTGATGTGATAAGAATATAGGAGAAAGATTCCGGCCGTTTGGAGATATAACAAAGAAGTTATGATAGGTCAAAGATGACCAAAAAGTGATAAAAATGGCCGATAGCCCATGTTTGAGGGACTGTATCGAAACATCTATAATGATTCAGACTTAAGTCAGTAGAAGAAAGTTGTTAAGCTCGTTTCTACCTTTCTAAAGGTATAAAGTTTGTAAAATTCTGATATCGTATGTGAAAGTTACAAGTATGCAAAGATTGATGAAAAATTAGGTGCAAGTGCAGAAAAAATTACTCTAAGGCATTGGGGAAGGGCATTTTTGTAATTCCTGATTTATTTGATTGGATCAAATCGGGTTATTAGAACCCGGTTCTTGCCTCTTCTATGTACAAACACCATCCCGTAATTAGAAAAAAAGAAGAGAAAGGGAAAAGAAACATCGAGAATTTGAAACACCCACACACAAATCGATTGCGTGTGCGCTAATCGACAGAGAGACGAAAGGAATCGAGGGGTTCGAGAGAGAGCTAGACTGATGGACGACGAGGCATAGGAATAGAGAGACAGCAGCCTGCGCTGCTGTCGCAACTAGGAAAGGGAATCAGCGGCGATGGCGGCTGCCGGAGGTGGTTCGAAGATGGTGGTGGCCGGCGGTGGTCAACAGTGACCTAGGTGCATCCTTAGTCGATTTTTGTGCAAAAAAATATACCTAATTTCAGAAATTTGTAGCCTTGGCTAGAAATTGAAGGTAATTCCTATGAACCCTAATTTGATTATGAAAATTGAAATTGCAATCCTTAATGCATATTAGAAATGGGTTATTTTATGAGTTCAAGAACACTAAAAAGCTATGAATTTGATGTCTTGACTTGGAATTTTTGAATATATGTTGTGTTAAGTTCATGAACTCTAAAAGTCAAGTTATAGTATGGAGAAATTATGAAGTATAAGCTGAAATTATCTGAATCTGATACTAGGTTTGTTGTGTACCGTTTTGGGGACAATATGAACATGAGGAGTACACTAGAATGAAATGATTTTCATGAGATTTGGTTATTATGGTAATTATGTAAGAATGAGACAAATCTTTGTAAATGTGTATAATTAGTAAATAGAGTCTCAAGTAAAGCGTTTGATTTATCAAATCGTTGCTAAGGGACAAATTTTGTATATTATTGGAAATTAAAGGTTTGTGATAAAAAAAATGGCATAAGTGGATCATATAATTGAAATGAAATGGCTATTATGAAATATTAGTAATATGTGAAGTCAAACAAATGAGAAATAACATGTTTTGTAAGAACTTCTATTTATGGAAACTTTCTTGGAAGAATTTTGTGAAAAGGGCATAAAAGAGTAAAACAAGATATGTTTTGACATCTAGGCAACTAGTAGTGTCTTGTAAGTATGCTAAACTTATAAAGATGAATAAATTACACGTCGAAATCAAGAAATACATAACTAGTCAAATTGGGACAAAAAGGGTAAAAAAATGTCTAAAACAACTATTATGCATTACTAAAAGGTTGGAATGGAATTATATGATGTTAGAAATAGTTCATATATAATTTAAGACATATTATGTGTTTAGTTATGTATTAGTTTATGCTGTTCTAACCTCTTAATAAATCAGTAGAGGTTGATGGACATTTGGAAGCAAATAGAGTCAAGAACTAGTGGATCTTTGTAGCTAGACATACCTAGCTACCGAGGTGAGTACATGAGGATTTTTACTGGGTACATAGCAACAAGTTTAAAATATTGAATGTTTTATATTAAATCTCATGCTAAATGTTTTATGAGTAATGATTTTCCAAATGGTTTTTAAAGCTTGAATTAGCAAGTATTTACAAAGTTTTATATGGCTCTTTAATGTGAGACTATATGAAAGTTTTACCATCCATCTCATACTTATGAAAGTTTACTGTTATGATTTTAAAGCATAATTTGATGTTAAATTGAATATGTTTTGAAAAGTAAGTCTTGGCATCTAGCCATATGAGGTTTTATGAAAGGATGTTTTGGCATTAGCCTTAATGTGTTTATAAATGAGTACTTTGATGCTAAGTAATGTTATGTTTTAAATGACTGGTATATGAATGAATGCAGCAATGCAAGTTGTTACATTACCCACTTTCGCCTGGGCCATGATGTTCCCGCAAGGGAACCTAGAGGAATCTACTAGGGTGGTACCGACCCTGTCGCGAAGTAGATGTCATATAGCTTATGATGCTAGGATGGACTGATTTTGTTCTTTTCATCCTAGTCTAGACTTGGGGTATCACTTAAGGTGATTAATGCCCTAAGTATAAAAATCCAATTATAATTGAATATCAGTCAAGTTTAAGTAATGAAAGTTTTATGTTGGTAAGACTGTTATCTAATTTATTATGAAAAGGCTTTACAAGCAAAAATGAAAACATGTTTCAATTATAAAGGTTTTGATAACAAGTTTTATGATATGATTCGTTTATGAACTATTTAATAGAAAGTGTCAATACATGACTTAATTACAAAGGTTTTGAAAATATTATATGTTATGTTTACAAATGTTTTGGGTCTAAAACCCATGTATCTCACGAAACATATTTGTCTTACGTATTTTGTTTTAATGCTATGTATCTTAGGAACAGGATTATTGGCATTGGATGATAGAAGTGATGGATTTAGAAGAAAGCTAAGGCTTTATAGATAGAATTGAAGATTGAAGGGTAGTTTTGTCCTATAGACGGTATAATTATATGAATTGTTGAGAACCAAGTTGTTTATGGTTTAGTATACCCTTATAGTTATATTGTCATGTGTGGCTATGTCCCGTATTATTGTTGGGCCATTTTTTTTATTGTTGGGTCGGGTCAGTATGGATTTATCTGTATAGCCCAGAGGTCATGCCGAATTTTCGGTAGAATTGTTAGTTTAATACGGGACATAACACTATGATGTTTTAAAGTTTACTATGGTTGTGTTGATATGAATTCTATAACCCCCAATGTTGTTTAAATACTTTTAAACCTTATTTGTTTTTGTTGGGACCAAAGTTTTAAATAATGGATTAATGTTTAAAAGAAAAAGTTTTTGAAGGAACAGATTTCTTATTTTATTTTACTTCACAACGTTTTATAATTTATTACACCATTTTAGGTGTATCAAAAGGTGGGGTGTTACATATTCTCTTTTAAACTTTCAATTCAAGCCTTTTATATCTATGTCTATGACCTTTTCACTCTTTCTATGTATCCAAGTGTCTAACACTTATACACTCTATTGCAGATGATCCTATCGGATACTCTTCCGATGATATCTTAATTTGTCATTTTGTCATTCTCTCTCACAACTCCATTCCGATGATGTGTACCGTGACTGCCCATGGTTCTCGGGTCTTTAGTCTACATGACTACACCCTAAGACAATTTCGAGGTGTCATGATGTGCCGGTGAACCACACGCACTCCATCAAAAACCAACAAAATTCTTTAACCATGAAGTCCTACAGCACCACGTTCTGGTGTAAACAATTACCGATTTGGAAACCCTTTCAAATCAATCACCCTAATCATTTCCCAATGATTTCTCACGTCTGTTCAAAAAATCCATTCAGTATTCTCAGCCAGGCAATGTCCTGAATCCAACTTACAATGCTCTAAGCATTAAGTCATCAGGATATGTTCATAACACTTCTGATTTGTCCAAGAGGCTCGAGGAACCTGATGTAATCTCATTCCAAGCCCTTCCGAAAACCATTTCCTTTCGGGGACTCTTTCTTATGCATCTTGAATCCCATCAAGATCATATTCTCAACGGCTAAGTCAATACTGTTAGTCTCATCTATTTGATAGATGTCTATGAACTACGTGAGTATGATGCACCTTCTTTGTTTCTTTTATGCCAATTCATTACACTTTGCAATGACAGGAAACTCCTTTCCTTGGGTTATGCATCTTGAATCTCATCAAGATCACATTGGCAGAATTCTGATCTATCTAATAGATATCCACAACCACCTGAGTATGTTGTATCTCTTAAAGTCTTTTATAGCGAACCGTTTCTTAATACAGGTCATTACACTTTGTAATGATAAGAGACGTTTTCTAGAACCAGTATGTAACCCATATATAGTGATAGAAGATAACAACGATACTCCCACTGGCTTTGACACCGTTATATGACTCTTTCAGACTATTCACAAAATCCAGAACTTATGGCACACTTTGAGAAACCGAAATCCAAACCTTTCCGACATATTAAAGGAAATCTTTCAGGCTATTCACAAAATCCAAACCTTTTGGCCTATTTTGAGAATTCGAATATCATTTCTTGCGAGATGCCCATGGGACGAATCCCGGGGCCATGTACCTTTTGTAATGGCATGCTCTATGTGAGTCCTTATTAGTGTGCCGGTAAACCACACACGCTCCACTAACGACTCACACTATGCCACGCAGAATCCTCTCGTATTTCATCTTCTATTGAGTGTGTTTCATTCGGAATCAATTGCTTGACTCCAAGTGATGACTCAATCAACCAGATGTTTAGTAGGTACATTTCTATGTTCCTTCTTTTGATGATTCAATTACTCCTACTGGTTCCTAGACCAGTTGTAAAATCAATCAAACTGTCACATAGACTATGTCTCGCGCTAAGGTTCTCTTATTTGGCAGCAACCGGGCTCACCAATGCTTCCAGTAGTCGGATTACTTATCCGTACCAGCTTTAGTGTTTTACCACTACTCGGTATATCACCTAGATCATAACTCCTTATGACGGTGGTAATAACTACTGGTCAAGCAAAGAGAGGGTATGTCAGGTTTAACAGGAATCCGATTCCTGGTCAAGGCCCAGTGGTGACTAAAGGTTCTTTCACTTTGCTAATCCTTGAACTCCTTCAGGATTATTCTTACTCCCACTGTTTCCTTAGAACCTGAGTTCTTTCTAAAAGTACTCTTCTTTCAAAGGATAACCGGAGTGGCCAATGAAACGACATTGCTGATCAGTTTCAGGCTTATCATGAGATTCAGACGAATGCTACATGACCCTGGACTTTCTATGTGAAAGGTTTTCTGCAACTATGAACTAAAAATCCTAAGTTCACATGCAACCTATATAGATCTAAGTTTTTCTTCTAGTTAAACATATAACAATTCCTAAAAAACCCAAAAAGAATTAAACTAAAAAGAAAGATCAAGAAAAACCAACCTTTAGTGAATCTTGGAAGCAAAGCAACAGAAACCTCTTGCCTCAAATGTAGTCACACCCTAGCTTGGAGTTGTTGGCCGAAAATACCTTTAGAGAAAGCTTCAAAATCGTGGCTTTAGGGTTAGGGTGAGCCTCCCTATTTATAGGCTCCAAATGGTGATCAGATAAACCTTAAAGATAAACCTTTTTGAATTCAAATTAAGATAAGCCTTTATCTTAATAATTCAAACCCTTTTATCCTCATTATCAAAATCGAAAATAAATATATTTCCATATATAATTTCAACCACCACTCTCACTCACTCAACTGTCACTTACTCAACTATTGAATAATTACAGTTTTAGTCCCTGCACCTTAATTAATCAATTTAACTGCCAAATTAATTCCAATTAATTCTAGAAAAATTTCTAATTAATTATTATAGTTTCTAATTAATATATTATCACTTAAATATATTAATAAACTATTTATTTAATTTCTATTGATTTATTAATCACATAATAAATCAATCTTTCTCTCTACCGGACTTTCTGCCAATCCTCCAACTATGAGGGCAACCCAAATGGACTATGCTACTATTAATTAGATAAATACTAATTATTAGTCATGGCTTAGACACCTAATCCAACAGTCTCCCACTTGGATAAGTCTATGACTAAAATTACCAATTTAACCTCTAATTAATTAGCAACTGTAGCTTCCTAGAAACCGCTGTCGAACTCTGACCTAGTCAGTTCTGTCCAATGATAAGTGATCATATGATCCTTCGTCCAACAAGATATTTTCAGACACGAGACATGGATTGAGATCAATCTCTGTCCGATACTCTGTTTCCCGATTTCCGATTCTGCTTATGACTTTAGAACATCTAATTGAACACATCAATTTAGTCCAGGCTGGCCAGCACTTTAGTCAACTTCAAAATCATCGAGAGGCCTACAGATATCTGTTTCCCATCAGGGTCAAGGAACGAATAAGTTTTGACTTATATGCTTATATCTTTTACCAGTCAAATCATTCACAACAACACGTTTTATAACATCGAGTTACCGATGCGTTTTCGTATTATCAATGAATAACTGCCTTGTAAATCATAACTCATATATCTCCACTTCAAGATCATAAGATATTATCGTCTCAACATTGCTTGTGATATAATCCATGAAGCAATCTATTGAGCGTGGGTTTATCCAATACTTAAATCTCTATTTCTAAGTACTCATGAATGTTGTAGCAATCCTATTGCTATGTCTAACTCCTTAGACATTCTACAAACCAATTCATGACAGTCTTGATTCAGTACTTACTTCCCAAAGTATGAGCGACTGTGGACCTTTCTGAATAATTAAATTATTCGGGAAGTAAAACATGCAAAAGTGAAATATAAAGATCTGACTGGCAGCTACTCCTGCTTATTACCAAGTCTCCACAAGGTAATCACCAAGTCTGGTCTTGTCATAAACTATTATCGGTTTCAAAAATTTCTTTTAAACTTTCAATTCTATTTTTACATATGTCTTTATGAACCTTACACTCTTTCTATGTATCCAAAGTATCTTATACTTGTACATTTTTATTGCAGATGATCCAATCGAATGCTCATCCAATAACATCTCAATATGTTATCCTGTCAATTTCTCTCCTAACTCAATTCTGGTAATGTGTACTGTGACTTCCTATGGTTCTGGGGTCTTTAGTCTACTTGACTGCACCCTAAGACTATTTCGAGGCGTTATGATGTGCCGGTGAACCACACGCGCTCCATCATAATACCAATGAGATTCTTTAACCATGAAGTCCTTTAACATCATGTCCCGACGTTAATAATTATCACTTTGAAAAATCTTTCAAATTTTAACCCTATCATTTTCACCCTAATCATTTCCCAATGTTTCTGTCTTGAGTTCAAACAATCCATCCAGTACTCCCAGCCAGACAATGTCCTGAATCCAACTTACTATGCCCTAAGCATCAAGTCATCAGGACATGTTCATGACATTAGGATCGATCCAAGAAATTTGTGGAACCCGATCCAATCTTATTCCAAACCTTTTTCGGAATCCAAAGATTATTCATAATCCTTGTGTCATGATTTTCGAAAAACTATTTCCTTTCGGAGACTCTTCTCATGCATCTTGAATCTTATCAAGATCATGCTTAGAATGGCTAGGTCTATGCTGGTGATTTCATCTATCTAATAGATGACTTTGAACTATGTGAGTATGTTGCACCTTCTTAGTTTCTTTTACGCCAAGTCATCACACTTTGAAATGATAAGAAAACTTTTCCTAAGTCTATGCATCTTGAATCTCATCAAGATCATCTTGACAGAATCTGGATCTATCTCATAGACGTTTACAACCACCTGAGTATGCCGTATTTCTATTAAGGCTTTCATAGCGATCTGTCTCTTAACATCAAGTCATTACACTTTGTAACAAAAGAGACGTTTCCTAGAAACATTATGTATCCCACGTATGGAGATAGTAGATAACGGCGACTCCCACTGGCTTTGACATGGTTATAGACTATTCACAAAATCCAGGACTTATGGTACATTTTGAGAATCCAAACCTTTCTGACATTTTAATGGAAATCTTTCAGTCCTTTCTCAAAATCCAATCCTTTGGCATATTTTGAGAATCTGAATATCCTTTCTTGCGAGATCCCTGTGGGACGAAACTCGAGGCCATGTACCTTTTGTAATGGCATGCTCTATGTGTGTCCCTATTAGTGTGCCGGTAAACCACACACGCTCCACTAACGACTCACACTATGCCACGCAGAATCCTCTCGGATTTCATCTGCTATTGAGAGTGCTTTACTCGAAATCAATTGCTTGACTCTGAGTATCGACTCACTCAACTAGATGCTCTGAAGGTATGTATATGTCCATGTTGCTTTCTTTTGATAACTCAGTTACTCCCACTGGTTTTTAGACCAGGTGTAAAATCAATCAAATTTTCATACAGACCGTGTCTCGCCCTAAGGTCCTCTTATTTGGCAGCAGCTGGGCTCACCAATGCTTCCAAGTAGTCGGATTGCAAATCCGTACCAACTGCAGTGTTTTACCACCAATCGGTATGTCACCCCGATCACAACTACTTATGATGGTGATCAATACTACTGGTTAAGAGGAGATAATGTCAGTTGTAAAGCAGAAATCTGATTTCTACTCCAAGCCTAGTGATGACTAAAAGGTTCTTTCATTGCTAATCCTAAATTCATTTAGGACTGTCCCAACTCCCACTGTTTCCTTGGACCATGAGTTCTTTCTAAAAGAGCTCTTTAGTTACAGTAGGATAACTAATGAAACGACAATGTTGATCAAGTTCAGCTGGTCATGAGGTTCAGTTGATCACTACAAGACCCTGGACTTTCTATGTACAAGTGGGATAATCCAAGCTTTACATTTCAGGCAGTGTTTGCAAGACCTACTTAGTCTAGGATGTGGTCGGAGTATGGTTTATATGGACTGACTGGTATAGTGTTCATCTTATTGGAAACTAATTGGCAATGTATCTCATACATCGAGGATCGAACTGTTTCGACCAATGCTCCATTATCTTCCCTAAGACACATTATAACCATTAATGCTCTTGGAAGAGAATGAACTGTGAAACCTTTTTCTCAGTTTATGTTATCGCTCAGGTTCTGTGGAACTTGTACTTCTTTTGAAGTCCTTGGACTGTTCAAGGTCTCAATTCAATTACTTATACCGATAAGCAATGTCATATTCATCATACCGAATGATGAATATTGTGAAGTACAAACAATTGTGTTCTATCTCAAGATTCGAGCAACACACCGCAACAGGTGTGTCCGTTGCTCTTAATCTCAATGTCTTTTACATATCTATGTAGACTAATGACTTTGTTAACTTGGTTCAAGACTTGCAATCTTCAGTTGACTCTATGTCAACTGATTCCAAAATCCTATCCTCTGGATCTTTGGGTGATTCATTTCTTGCCATATGTGCTTTATGAAGAACTTAATCATCATCTGACTCTAAGTCAGATGATTCCAAAGTCCTGTCCAACTGGACCTTTGGTTGATTCATTTCTTGACACATTAAGAACTCAATTCATCAAGTGACTCTAAGTCAAATGATTCCAAGGTCCTGTCCAACTGGACCTGTGGTTGAATTGATTCTTATAACATTTGTATTAACAATCATAAATGACACAATTCTTGAATCCAAACACTTTGGATGCATCAACATTCAAGTTATTACTAATCATACATTCAACACATTCATATAACATTTCAAGGATAATTTCAAACAACAGGTGTTAAAAGAAAATATGACAATTTTATTAAAAATAAAAAATCCTTGAACAATGTAATAGACAATGTAAAAAATGTATCTAAAGACTAATAACAATGTTCTAATATCTATCTAAACTTCAAAACTGCACGAGCTGGAGATCCAATCCAAATGTGCTCCTATGCGACAGAGTCCCGTGCCTTCTTGATTCCCTACATACAAACCAAAATGTGACTATCACATTATGTATCAAGAAATCTTGGAACAGGAATTTTGAGGTTTTTAGATATACCTGAGCTTTCAAAAGAGTTGGAGCGTCTTCCAATCTTTCCGTGACTGTATCCGAATTAGCGGATTCCCAGTTTGAGACATGTCGAGTCGATCTTGACCGTTTCTTGTTATGTCTCTTCACTGGACTTAATCTAGAAGTAGTTGAGCCATTGGAGCTATGCCTGTCCAAGAGTGACTTGTATAAAGTCAACAGTGGACGCATTTCCATAAGGGTCTTTTTCTGGTCTTCCTTTCTATACGTCTGAATGAACAGATCATACTCATTTGTCAGCGAAGCGAGCAGAATGTTAACACTCTCTTCCTGACTCATGGAATAACCAAGTTTATGCAACTCGCCTATGTACGCTTCAATCTGAAGAACATGCGAATTGACGCTACTTCCTGCTTTTAGCTTGCACTCTGCAAGTCTTTTGAAGATCCTGGTTCATTCCTCTTCAACTGGTTTCTGGAACTTTTCCTCAACCAGTTGCATTAACTCATATGGCCCCAAGGATTCAAAATCCTTGCGGAACTCGGGGTCAATGGTTGATAGCATAAGGTCACGAATCTCTTCGGATTCATCATAAGAACCTTTTATGATGACTTGTCCCGGTGGAACTGGGAT
This sequence comes from Cichorium intybus, assembly GCA_023525715.1. Lineage (NCBI taxonomy): Eukaryota > Viridiplantae > Streptophyta > Magnoliopsida > Asterales > Asteraceae > Cichorium > Cichorium intybus. Next base: position 6,821,840 of record CM042015.1, on the reverse strand, counting down.
CGGATACTCAGTGAGATGTAGCTTGCCAGCAATGCCGAGAGCCAGTCTCCAATTGCGAAGCCATTCTTTACAGTTGAGGCCAGTCAGCCTTTCCATATTTAGCAGGTGCATTCTGATGCTTTCAGAAATAGGTGAAGGAGGAGAAGGAGGAGAATTGACACTTGACATCTTAAAGAAAATAGAATTTATTAGCTTAATTGGTCCTTTTAAATAATTACCCAATATGATATTTAATAAGGCTAGGATCCAAAATACCCCAACTATGGTATGAAGAGGGATGCCGTAATCACAACATAGTAGTCATTAAGGTAGATAAACCCTTATCAATTTCATCTTATGAAATTCCTAGATCTATTGAGATTCATTAAACTTTTTAATGGCACGTTTAATCTCGGATGTGCTCCACTGTTTGTGACTGGGATGCCGAGGATCACAAACTGGATGTGAATAACCATGCAAATTAGCTTGGTACTCTCGGGTTAATTATCATCTCTAATTGATGTGCCGGTAAACCACACACGCTCCATCAACAATGATAATATCCGGGAAACCCATTGCAACTCTTTATGAACCCCAATTGGCGTGCCGGTTAACCACACACGCTCCACCAATGTTTCATAAAGTACAATGTGCAATTTCATGGATTAGCACCAATTCACATTTTTCCTAAAGTAGCTAGAATGGGATTTTATTAAGTGTTCTAGTACTTTGAATCATTATACTTTTAGTGATTATTGGGCGGTCCTATCAAACCTGTTCGGCTAACGACCCTCCACTGATCAGGCGAGCGGTGGGCGAGAGTGTTCACCCATTAGACCGCCATTTTATAGGCAGTCTCCTTATACCCACTTTATAGACCAGCTTCGTGAATGAGGCCTACTAATGATTTGACTAACCATTTTAATCTTATACACATAATAATAACTCCCTAATTATAGTATATATAAGATGTAATTTTTTAAACTATTTAAAAAATTGTTTCTGGGTTATCTTTTAATTTATTGCCAATTTAAACTATTAAATTTCAAATTAAATTAAACCTTAAAATCGATTTTAATTATCTTTTAATTAACCAATTAATTAAATTAATTAAATTTGATATTTTAAACCTTTTAAAATATTTTAGGATTTATCTATTTAATTTTCGCCAATTTAAACAATTAAATTTAAAATTAAATCAAATCCTTGAATTATCTTTTAATTACCAATTAATTAAATTAATTCAAATGTAGATAGGTTTTATCTAATTAATCAAATTAATTAAAAACTATCCTAATCCCTTAATTTTCGATTTTAGGATAAAAGGTTTTTAAGGTTTATCTTTTAAACAATTTAAAGTTACCAAAAATAGAATACCTTTTAAACTAATCCACAAAAATCGCCAAATATAGGGGAGGGGCTAGGGTTTTTCAAAACCCTAACCCTAGATGTCGATTTGCACAAATTAGGGTTTAGGAACAATAAACCCTAATTACTAGGAACACAGTTATAGCAATTTAACAAGAAAAACAACCAAATGCTCTGATACCACTGAAAGGTTTTTTGCAACTATGAACTAAAAATCCTATGTTCACATGCAAACTATATAGATCTAAGTTTTTCTTCTAGTTAAACATATAACAATTCCTAAAAAACCCAAAAAGAATTAAACTAAAAAGAAAGATCAAGAAAAACCAACCTTTAGTGAATCTTGGAAGCAAAGCAACAGAAACCTCTTGCCTCAAATGTAGTCACACCCTAGCTTGGAGTTGTTGGCCGAAAATACCTTTAGAGAGAGCTTCAAAATCGTGGCTTTAGGGTTAGGGTGAGCCTCCCTATTTATAGGCTCCAAATGGTGATCAGATAAACCTTTTTGAATTCAAATTAAGATAAGACTTTATCTTAATAATTCAAACCCTTTTATCCTCATTATCAAAATCGAAAATAAATATATTTCCATATATAATTTCGACCACCACTCTCACTCACTCAACTGTCACTTACTCAACTATTGAATAATTACAGTTTTAGTCCCTGCACCTTAATTAATCAATTTAACTGCCAAATTAATTCCAATTAATTCTAGAAAAATTTCTAATTAATTATTATAGTTTCTAATTAATATATTATCACTTAAATATATTAATAAACTATTTATTTAATTTCTATTGATTTATTAATCACATAATAAATCAATCTTTCTCTCTACCGGACTTTCTGCTAATCCTCCAACTATGAGGGCAACCCAAATGGACTATGCTACTATTAATTAGATATATACTAATTATTAGTCATGGCTTAGACACCTAATACAACACTATGTACTAGTGGGACGATCCCAGCTTTACATTTCAGACAGTGTCAACATAATCTACTTAGTCTAAGATGTGGTCGGAATATGGTTTCTGCGGTCTGACTGGTTGAATATTCAATTCATTGAAATACTAATCGGAATTGTATCTTATACATTGAGGATCAAAACTATTTCGATCAATGCTCCATCGTCTTCCCTAAGACACATTATAACCATTAATGTTCTTGGAAGAGGATAAACTGTGAAACTTTTTCTCAGTCTATGTTGTCACTCAGGTTCTGTTGATCTTATACTTCCTTTGAAATCCTTGAACACTTCAAGGTTCCAATCAATCGCTTATTCCGATAAGCGAAGCCATATTTTTCAAACTATTTGGCAAATATTTTAAAGCATAACTAATCGTGTTCTGTTCGAAGATTCGAGCAATACACAGTAACTTATGTGTCTGTCGCTCAAAATCTTAATACCTTTACATCTCCATGTAAATTTATGACTTTGTTAATATTGTTCAAGACATGCAATCATCACCTGACTCCAAGTCAACTGATTCCAAAATCCTATCCATTGGATCTTTGGGTGATTCCTTTCTTGCCATAATTAATTTTATTAAGCACTCAATTCATCATGTTACTCTAAGTCAAATGATTCCAAAGTCCTGTCCAACTGGACCTTTGGTTGAAGTGATTCTCATAAAATTCATTTTAACAATCATAAGGAACACAATTCATAAATCCAATCCCATTGGATGTATCAACATTCAAGTTATTACCATTTATGCCATTAACACATTCACACAACATTTCAAGGATAATTAAAACAATCATGTTTTAAAATATTTTATTAAACCAGAATTATCCTCAGAACAATGTACTATGTGAATCCATGTCATATGTATCCATAAACTAATAACAAGAACAAATATCTAGCCTAACTCCAAAAAATGCACGAGCTCCAGATCCAATCCGAATATGCTCCTGTACGACAACATCCTGCATCCTACAGAGTTCGTGCATGTAGAGCAAATGTGAGAAACACATCCTGTATCAAGGAAATGAGAATAAGGTATTTTGGGTTTTAAGATATTACTGAGTTTTCCAAACGGTTTGGCTTTGGAGCATTTTTCCAATCTTTCTGTGACTGTGTCCCACCTTATGGATTCCCAGTTTGAAACATCGAACAATGAGTCCGGACGATCCGAATCATTTCTTGATGCACCTTAAAATTGGACTCAATCCTGAAGTAGCTGAATCATTAGAACTATGCTTCATCATGAACGACTCATACATAGTCGACATCGAATGCATTTCCACAATTGTCTTATCCGGTTACCCTTTCTGTTCATCTGGATGAACAGATCAGCGAGTCGAGCTAATGCTTAACTCCCGATCACAAAGGGAAACCAGTTTTATACTGTTAGCCTATGTAACCCTCAATCTTGGGAACATGCAAACTGGTGCTACTTCCTTTTAGCTTGCAACTTCAAGCTCTTTGAAGATCCTAGTTCGTTCCTTTTTCAACCAGTTCTCAGAACCTTTCCTTAACCAGCTGTGCTAACTTATCTGACCCCAGGAATTCTAAATCCTTACGGAACTCGGGGTCCATGATCAATAGCATAAGGCAACCAACTTCCTTGGACTCAATAGTCAAGGAGTCATGCTCATCACAAGCTGCTGTGTGATGCCATGTTCGGGAGCGGACACTCAGTCGGATATGGTTCGCCAACAAAACTAAGAACTATTCTCTAATTGCAAAACCATATCATATAGTCAAGGCCAGTCAGCCATACCATATTTAACAGGTGCTTTCTGAAGCTCTTAGAAATGGGTGAAGGAGGAGAATCACACTTTCTTCAGACATATATAAAATTTGAATTTATTAGTTTAATTAATCCTTTTAAATAATTACCCAATTTATTATTTAACAAGGCTAGGATCCAAAATACCCCAACTATGCTGTGAAGAGGGATGCCGTAGTCACAACACAGTGGTCATTAAGGTAGATAACTTTTATTAATTTTAGTCTTATGAAATTCCTAGATCTGTGAGACTCATTGAACTGTTCAATGGCATGTTTAATCTCGGATATGCCCCACCGTTTGTGACTGGGATGCCGAGGATCACAAACCAGGTGTGAATAACCATGAAAATTAGCTTGGTACTCTCGGGGTCCATTATCATCTCAAATTGATGTGCCGGTTAACCACACACGCTCCATCAACAATGATAACACCCGAGAAAACCCATTGCCACTCTTTATGAACTCCTATTGGTGTGCCGGTAACCCACACACGCTCCACCAACGTTTCATAAAGTGCAATGTGCAATTTCATGGATTAGCATCAATTCACATTTTTTCTAAAGTAACTAGATTGGGATTTTTGTAAAGTGTTCTAGTACTTTGATCATTATACTTTTAATGATTAAGCGGTCCTATCAAACTCGTTCGGCTAACGACCCTCCACTGATCAGGCGAGCGGTGGGTGAGAGTGAACACCCATTAGACCGCCATTTTATAGGCAGTCTCCTTATACCCACTTTAAAGACCAGCTTCGTGAATGAGGCCTACTAATGATTTGACTAACCAATTTATCTTATACATATAGTATTAACTTTTAATAATATATATAAGATGTATTTTAAACCCTTTTAAAATATTCCTGGTTATCTTTTAATTTCCTGAAATTTACCTATTAAATTTCAAATTAAATTAAACCTTTAAATTCGATTTAATTCATCTTTTAATTAAACTATTAATTAAATTAATTAAATATGGATATTTTAAACCTTTTAAAATATTTAGGATTTATCCTTTAATTTTCGAAATTTAAGCATTAAATTATAATTAAATTAAATCCCTTGAATTATCTTTTAATTAAACAATTAATTAAATTAATTCAAATGTAGATAGGTTTTTCCAAATTAATCAAATCAATTTAAACCTATCTTAAACCCCTAATTATCGAAATCAAACAAACAGGGTTTAAGGTTATCCATTTAATTAACCAATTAAAGTTACCAAAAAATAGAAAACCTCCTAAAACCCTAACCAGGAAAATCGAAAAAGAGGGGGAAGGGGCTAGGGTTTCAAAAACCCTAAACCCTAAAATCGAAATTAGGCCAATTAGGGTTTATAAGCTTTAAACCCTAATTTTAGGAAAACTATTATATCCATTCAACAAGAAAAACAAACCAAAGCTCTGATACCACTGAAAGGTTTTCTGCAAACCATGAACTAAAATAACCTAAGTTCACATGCAACCTATGAAGATCTATGTTTTCTTACTTTGAACATGTAACTAATTCCTAAAGGCCAAACAAAATTAACTAAAAGAAATAAATAAGAAAAACTAACCTTTAGTTTTAGTCTTGAAGCTAAGCAGCACAAGTGTCCTGCCTCAAATGAGATCACACCCAGGGAGCTAGAGGGTGGACGAAAATTCCAGAGAGAATAGAAGAAGAGAATAACACTTTATAATGAGGTCCAGGGGTCCCTATTTATAGGCAACCAAATGACCCTTAGAGATAAACCTCGTTTGACTTTCAAACAGAGATAAATCCTATCTCTAAGCCATTTTCCGGATTATTTGTACGCGCGCCGCGACCCATGCTTTGGCGCGCCGCGCGTGCCAATTCAACTATTGAGTTGGTACAACTTTAGCCCCTGTCCTCTAGGTTAATCCAATTAATCCCACAGAAATTAATCCAATTAACTCTTGATTAATTGTTAACCAATCAATATAGTTTCTAATTAATATATTATCACTTTAATATATGAACAACCCATATTTTTAATTCATGTTGATTTATTAATCACATAATAAATCAACCTTTCTCTCTACCGAACTTTCTACCAAACCTCCAGCTATGAGGGAAACCCAAATGGACTTTGCTTCTATTAATTAGGTAAATACAAATTATAAGTCATGGCTTAGACACCTAATCCAACAAGTTCATCACTCAACTATTGAGCAATTACAAAACTAGTCCCTGCACTTTTAATTAATTAATTAAATTAATCACTAAATTAAATCCAATTAATTCTAGATTAATTTCTAGTTAATTATTATAGTTTCTAATTAATATATTTACACTTAAATATATTAATAAACTATTTATTTTATTTCTATTTTTTATTAAACAATTAATAAATCAACCTTTCTCTCTCTAATGAACTTTACACCAAATCTCCAGCTATGAGGGCAACCCAAATGGACTTTGCTTCAATTAATAAGATAAATACAATTTATAAGTCATGGCTTAGACACCTAATCCAACAGTCTCCCACTTGGATAAGTCTATGACTTTAATTATCAATTTATCTTCTGATTAATTAACAATTTCTCAGTTTCCCTGAAACTGCTACTGAACTCTGTCCGAGTCAGTTCTGTCCAAAGATAAGTGATCATATGATCCTCCGTCCAACAAGATATTTATCAGACTCAAGACATGGATTAAGATCAATCTTGGTCAGATACTCTATTTCTCGATTTTTCGGTTCTGCTTATGACTTTAAGACTACTAATTGAACACATCAATTTAGTCCTGGTTGGCCAACACTTTCATTCAACTTCAAAATCATCAAGAGGCCTACAGATATATGTTTCCCATCGGGTCAGGGGACGAATAAGTTTCGACTCTTATGGTTATATCTTTTACCAGTCAGATCACTCACAACAATACGTTTTATAACACCGAGTTACCGATGCGTTTTCGCATTATCAATGAGCAAATGCCTTGCAAATTACAATTCATATCTCTCCACTTCAAGATCATAAGATATTATCGTCTCAACATTTCTTGTGATATAATCCATGAAGCAATCTGTTGAGCACGGGTTTATCCAATACTCAAATCTCTATTTCTAAGTACTCAAGAACGTTGTAGCAGTCTCACTGCAATGTCTAACTCCTTAGACAATCTACAAACCAGTTCATGATAGTATTCGTTCATACTTACTCCCTAACAGTATGATTGACTGTGGAACTTTGAATAATCAAATTACTCAGGAAGTTAAACATGCAAAATATGAAACACAATAATAAACAATTGACAAAAGCAGTAAACAATACTCGTTTATAAATCTCTATTATAAAATCACCAAAGTGAATTACATTTATATTGTAACAAGTTTCAACATATCTAATTACTAAAACTAATATCATCTCTCAATCCTATGCTCCTAGCATGTTGATTGTGCTTAATCCTACTCAGAGCCTTCGTCAAAGGATCTGCAGGATTGTATTCAGATGATACCCTCTTTACATGGAGGTGACCTTCTTCTACCCGATGTCGAATGTAGTGGTACTTTCTGTCGATATGCCTGGACTTTCCATGATCTCAACGTTCCTTTGTCAAAGCGACCGCTCCTTCATTATCGCAGAACAGTTCCATGGGCTCCTGAATACTCAGGACAACTCTAAGGTCACCGATGAAGTTCTTCAGCCAAGCCGTTTCCTTAGACGCTTCACTCGCTGCTATGTACTCTGATTCGCACGTTAAATCAGCCACCGTCTCTTGCTTGGAACTCTTCCAAGTGACCGCTCCACCATTTAAGAGAAACACCCAACCCCGACTGAGACCGACCATTGTCTCTATCTGTCTGGAAACTGGCGTTTGTGTATCCACTCACTTTCAAGTCATCACTGCCACCAAGGACTAACACCATGTTCTTTGTCCTTCATAGATACTTGAGTATGTTCTTTACAGCTATCCAATGCGCTCTACCAGGATTTCCCTAGTACCGACTAACCGTGCTCAAAGCAAAGGATACGTCGGGGCGAGTACATGTCATAGCGTACATGATCGGCCCTACTGCTGAAGCATAAGGCACCCAACTCATCTCAGCTATTTCTTCATCAGTACTCGGACTTTGAGTCTTACTCAACTTCGTATTACTTTGGATAGGCAGCTCTCCCTTCTTGGAATTTTCCAAACTAAACCTTTTTAGTACCTTTTCCAAGTATGTACTTTGGCCAAGTCCGGTTAGCCTTTTCTTCCTATCTCCCGGTATTCTTATCCCGATAATATAGGCAGCTTCTCCAAGGTCTTTCATAGAGAAACACTTCCAGAGCCAAAACTTGACATCTTGCAAGGTCGAAACGTCGTTTCCCATGAGCAGTATGTCATCAACATACAGCACCAGAAAAGTGACTATACTCCCACCAGAAAAGTGACTATACTCCCACTAGCCTCAAATGTAGTCACACCCAAGCAATGGAGAAAAGACAACAAAACTCCAGAGAGATAGAGTAAGGTGGCACAGGTTGTTAGGGTTCCCTATTTATAGTTTCCAGGTGGTACAGTGGAAACCCTAAAGGAGCCCCTTTAATGGACAAGCCTGTTACCCATTTGGACCAAGCCTCTAAAACCCTAATTAGGATTTTTCGAGAATTATGGAGGCTCTCCATAATCTCGCCTTCCACCTGGTCACATGGCCAGTTCATCACTAAACTATTGAGCAATTACAAACCAGTCCCTGCATTTTTAATTAATTAATTAAATTAATCACTAAATTAAATCCAATTAATTCTATATTAATTTCTAATTAATTATTATAGTTTCTAATTAATATATTAACACTTAAATATATTAATAAACTATTTATTTTATTTCTATTGATTTATTAAACAATTAATAGATCAACCTTTCTCTCTCTAATGAACTTTACACCAAATCTCCAGCTATAAGGGCAACCCAAATGGACTTTTCTTCAATTAATAAGATAAACACAATTTATAAGTCATGGCTTAGACACCTAATCCAACAATATGATGGTTTTAATATGGAAGTAAATGATGTTTAATGAAAATTTGTGGGTGTACTTTATATGAATATCGAGCGTTACATCACTACCATTTGAATTTTGGGTTTTGTGTTTAAAATTTAGGCGGGTTTTCATGGTTTTTGTGTTTAGATTTTCATCTTCACATTGTAATTTCCAATCATGGTGGGGGATGATGATTTTCGATAACGATGGTTTAGTGTTGGTTTTTTCGGTGGTAGTGATGGTGGTTGAACACTATGGACACATAAACATTCTAATGTATAAATTCAAGAATAAATTAAAAAGAAAATAGAAAACAAAAACCACATAAATCAAAATTACAAGCAAGATGATATAAAATACAATCTTAAATAAATCAAAATTAATCAAGAAGTCCACAAGCATGCTAAGACTATGTTTGACAGACTAGCTGAAAAGCTAAGCTAGCTGATAGCTGGAAAATTGATGTTTGATAAAAACTAGCTGATAAGCTAATAGAAAATTAAAATATCATAAAAGGGTATGTAGAAAAATGAGTTTTTAATAATTATCAAGTATATATTTGAGAAATTTTTAAAAAATCTCAATAAAATTGTTGAAACATTAGTCTAAGTAGCTTTTTAAAAATTAAGCTAGCTTATATACTACTTTTTTGGCTTATAAAACATGTCAACCTAAAAAACTTGAAAATAAACTATCTTATCAGTTAGCTGTGGGCCTGTGGCGCGTCATACATAACCTAAGTTAGTGTCATGTTGACATAATATGATAAAAAAATGTCAATGAAACAACATGCAAACTTAAAAACCAATTTCTGCCTCTGCGAGAATAGTCTATTGTTTGAGGTGTGACATTCCACACATAGGGTCCAATATTCAATTCTAACACGTCCAAAATATTGTTAGTGCTCGACCATTAACCTCCCGCATAAAGAACCCTAGGCTGGTTAGACGTGAGCCATTCAGATAGTGTCATTTGCCATTTAAAAACTAGTTTCATGTGTTATAACGGGTCAAATAAAAAAAATGAAACTAAATGCCGTTGTTAGGGCAACTCGTCCCCATCATAGCTTTCATGACTTAAACGGTAAATTAGTCATAGTTGGTTGTATAAATATGACATAACCCCTAAAAAAGAACATATTCCTAATCATCTAGGCATAAAATTCATTAAGGACGTTGCCATTTGTAACAGATACATCGAAAAAACCAGTTATAGAGTATGCTTAACATATAAAAGTCACTTGATCATTGTTTTCATGCAATTTACATAGAGACAAAACAAGGAAAATTAGAGAAAATGTCTAAGCAGAGGAAAGTAATAAATTTGATGCTTAACATATAAAAGTCACTTGATCATTGTTTTCATGCAATTTACATAGAGACAAAACAAGAAAAATTAGAGAAAATGTCTAAGCAGGGAAAAGTAATAAATTTGATGATTAACATATAAATGTCACTTGATCATTGTTTTCATGTAATTTACATAGAGACAAAACAAGGAAAATTAGAGAAAATGTCTAAGTAGGGGAAAGTAATAAATTTGAGCCCAAAATAATCCAATTCTGCCCGGTCGTGACTTATAAGGAAGCAAGGATTTGTGTGATTTTGAGTGTTAAATGTGATAAAAGAGTTACTTTCACATGATGAAAAAGAAAATAATTACAAGCGCTAGAAGGAGGGCTTGAACCTCCGACCTTGTGGTTAACAGCCACACGCTCTAACCAACTGAGCTATTCCAGCTTTTTGTCCCAACCAGCAATAAAACATTTGATGAAGGTTTAATTAAAACATGAAAAATTGAAATATTGATGGCTATAAAGATAATGCTCACAATTGGTGATAAGTTGATCTCGTATTTGACCACGACAACGTCAATTGTGCTGATTTACTAGGGGCAGATAGCATGTTTTAGAAAGTATAAAATAAGAATTACATACACAAGATTTTCTTACTTTATGGTCATCTCAATATGTCGCAATAGGTCTTCATTGTTTTCCTTCAAGAAAAAAAAAGTTACAGCTTTGATGGTCAAACAGATGCCAACTACCCAATAACCTAGTTACTAAACAAAATTTTTTTGAAACCTCCTATTAAGTCCAGAAAAAAAAAAGGAAAAAAGAAAAAAAGAAGAATGTGTAAGCATTGATATGGAATTATGCATAATCTAGACGAGGGCTAGAAACGATACATTGTCATTTTTGAGCCTAAATATCGTCGTTTTAAGTTTCATTAAAATCATCCAATTTTCATCGCCACCACCTTTGATTCGTTATTTTCGGTTCAACATGTTATCAATGATAATGTGATATTCTTTTACAAATGCTATCAAACTTTAATACCTTTATCTGATTTGAGTGTTAGGTCGGACAGAGTCGTTCTAGGTTGGCTGCTGGTTGCGTTGCAGGGCTGCCGGCAGTGTCGGCACCGCTGATAACGACACCGTGGTCCTAAAGATGGAGGATGATAGGTCGAGAAGGGGTTCATGAACCCCCATAGGCTGGTGGGAAGGGGTTATACTTATTGCTTTAAAAATTTGTATATCAGGAGGGATGAGAAAGATGAGTTATTTGTGTTTAGGGTTGGTGAAAGATGAAAGAGAGAGAAGAGAGAAAAATGATGTGGCGTGTGTATTGAGAGGGTTAGAAGAGATGAACTCCCCTACCCTTAGGCTATGGGGTATAATAACTACAAGAATCGAAGGCTATAGGGATGACAAAAGTCGTTGCCATAGCCCTTAAAGTCGTCCATATAGACCTCGGCATGACATGTCGTCCCCATAGCCTCGTCGCCTCAGTTTCGTCACCATAGACCAAAAATGTCGTCGCTTTAGACTCCCTTTCCACCCACACAAACAATGACGCCATATCACCGATACATCACCTCCACTTCCTTGCCACATCACCTTATTATCTCTTTTTTTATTTCATTTAATACAAATTTATTTCATTTTTGATTTAATTTAATACAAACATAAATAAAATGAAATTGCAATTTACCAAACCTAAAAATTAAAATTTCATTATTAAAATAAAATTCCAAATCCTAAAAATTAAAATTACAAATCCTAAAAACTAAAATTACGAAACTAAAAATTCCTAATTGCGTGTGTAGTTTTCGCAAATTTCTTTCTTGATTTGGAGGATTGTTTCGAGGTCAGCGGCTTCGACGTCGTATGTAGTCATCCTCAAAATGTTCATGTCGTGGACGAGTTCTTGTTTGCGAGTCGCCTCCTTTTTAATGCAGAGTTTTGCTTTTTGAACTTGGAGGTGTTCGTCCAACGTCGATTTAAAATAATGAAACTCGTCCGCGTCGGCTACATTTTTAGCCGAAGACGAGGCCGCTCGCTTTACTTTATCTCTCCCTTGTGGCCGCCGAACGGGTTGTTCCGGTTCACTGAGGTCGAATTCGATACGCCCGTCGGATGGTTGGGTTTGCTCGTTTGACTTGGATGTTCTCGAGCGTTTGTTGGATCCCGTTGATTGGCTAAGAACATCCGGTTTCATTGTCCATTTTGGCCTGCTTTTAAAAGTTCCCAAGCCTTCAAATGCGTAAACACCATATTGCCGTGTTGTTGACTGTATTGTTGAGGTGTCGTGTTCAACACATCGAAATCGCTCCAGCCACTTTTGTGCATCTTGGAAAGGTTGTTGAAGATGTCGTTGAAACTCGTACACATCGCTCGTAAATTGCGCCACTTGCTAGAAACACCGTCGGTGTTTCGGTACGCACCTCTTTCCATGATTTCATGGAAATGATCTAAAATCTGATTCCATAAAGTTTCGCGGGTTTGGTTTGTCCCGATCAAAGCGTCTTGAGAAATCACGATCCAAGACTACGCCAACGCCGCTTCTTCGTCTTCTCTCCAAAGTCGCTGACCCCTTTGTGTCGTGATGGTTTTTTGGTTCTTTTTTCGCCTTTCCGTTGCGGCTCCGCTTCTTGTTGCGGTTGTGTTTCCGGCACCGATTCCAGTAGTGGTTCGGGTGACAATTGTTGTGTTTCTTGTTGTTCTTGCGATGCTTGCCATAGATGCGTTTCATGATATGTAGCACCGAATGAAACATAACATAACAAGTCGTTTGAAGTAGCGTTTAGCGTGAATGAGATTAGAACAATGACCAAGTCAAATGAGACTAATTCATTGAATTTTAGTCCCACTCAAAAGGTGGAGCAAGGTAGAATAGAAAGCTGAATAAAAAAAAGTCATTTTACTCGTCTCTTATCTGTAGCATCGTTACTCCCACCCACACCCCACCCACATTCCCACCCCTACACCCACACCCACACCCCCACCCAACCCCACCTGCACCCATATCCATACCCACACCCCAACCACCCCACTCTACCACCCCACTTTACCCCCCACAACCTACCCTACCCCCACCCTCACCCCACACAAATTCGAGATTGCTTATTTATAATTATTTTATGGTAAAAAATTTTTAGAAATATTTGAGGACAACCTAATAAATTTAATGTATTTGTATGTCTTGTCCTAGTATGACCAAACGCTACCGATAGTAACTAATTTAGTCCAGTCCCATCCCGTTCCGTCCAGCCAGTCCTGTCCATGTATCAAACGCCACCTTAAAGAGATCTTCCTCCTGCGACAAAATCTTACCATGCAAGATCAAAACTGCATAATCACCGCGAAGGAAGGTCCTCCTCGCACCACACCAGACAACCTTGTTAAATTAGCCAATGCCCATAACCCAATTTTTGTAACAACCAAAATTCTTTTGGGAAAGTCATCGTCAATAAGTGAAGTTATTGGATTTTGACTTATTCTCTAGTTGCACGTAAAGCCGCCTCTCTCCTGCTTGGTCTTGCATAGGGGTGCAAATGAGCCGAGCCGGCTCGTGAGCTACCCGGGACCGGCTCGATAAAAGCTCGGCTCGAGACCGATTTTAAACGAGCCCGAGCCGAGCCCGAGCTTAAATATAAGGCTCGTTTATTAAACGAGCCCGAGCCGAGCCTTTGTCACCAAGCTCGATTAGGCTCGCGAGCCCTAAACGAGCCTATATATATATATATATATATATATATATATATATATATATATATATATATATATATATATATATATATATATATATATATATATATATATATATATATATATATATATATATATATATATATATATATATATATTCCTACATTAGAGTAAACGAGCTTGTTAATGAGCTCGAGCCGAGCTTAAGCTCTTTTAGGCTTGTTAAGAATTAAACGAGCCGAGCTTAAGCTCGTTTAGGCTTGTTAAGAATTAAACGAGCCGAGCCCGAGCCCGAGCCGAGCCTGTGTATTTCTTAACGAGCCCGAGCCGAGCTTAGGTCCATAAAGCTCGTAACGAGCCGAGCCCGAGCCGAGCCCTATATATTTCTTAACGAGCCCGAGCCGAGCTTGGTCAGGCTCGGGCTCGGCTCGGCTCGTTTGCTATTGATTTTATACTAATTGTTTTGGTTATGTTATTGATTTTATACTAATTGTGCTTTTTCTCAAATGACCTAAAAATAGTATGCTTATGGTGTCGCTCACCTTATTAATTTTGAGGGCATTTTGATTGTTTGAGTTAACACATTAATTTCAATATGTATAAAAATGATTCTTTCGAATATTAATACTTCCGAGTAAAATTCGGTTTTATGTGGAGTATTTAATCATTGGACCACAAAACTGAAATAAACAATTCAACAAGTTTAGTTTCATTTTAAATAAATGTATATTTTAGTTCATGTTCAAAGAGAATCTTATACATACGGGTTTTGCTTGATTCATGATTCTCTTGATGGGTAAAAAAACAAAACATGTACGTTATACGAGATGGTATATATATGTTGTTTTATAATTCTTTTCGACATTCTCGGTTTAGTAAGTGCGATATAGGTCTTAATCTAAGTATCTCAATTTTTCTTTATTTTAGAAAATAAAGATAAGCTAATAGAGAAGTGAGTAGTTTCCACAATACCCACTTAACTAGCAATATAGTAAGTGGTATCGTAATTATGAAATTGTCAATGTTTAATAATGGTCAAGTTTGATATCCCTTTCAATCCTTGTATTGAATATACCAAATTGGCCTTCAACTCTTCAAGCTAATTGCAATTTTTGGTCCAATACCACCGTTTCTAATTGAGAGAAAACCACTACCCTACCCCATGTAGCACCTACTTTGCCTTGTTGAACATGTGTGATTAATGCATCAAAGTCATTTATCAACTTTATCAAATATAATATATCAGTAAATCATAAATTTCCCAAAATAATACGTCATAGATTATCTACATGATGACATATTGATGTTCGAGAATAAACTAAAGATTGCTTAAAATTTATTATAAAATAATATTTCAGAAATTTTATTTTATATGTTTTAATAATTAATTAAATAAGATGCGTGAATAAGCAAGCCACAAAGACCTTACAATAAAATTCCCATACACAAACAAAAACATTATACGAAATAACCTCCCATTTGACTTTTTTTGTCACTTGAAAAATCCAAACAGTTTCTCCATACTTTAGTTATAATACGTTGAGAATCCATAAATAAAGTTCACAAATTGAAATATATGCATTGCATCATATGTTTTATAAAAAGAAGGTGATTTTTCCACTTAAAAAATCAATTCATCCAAATAAAATTATATGAGTCGTTGAGTTTTTGTACCTAATTGCCGGTTAAGTTTGTTCTATTTTCAAGAGAAAATTAAATATAAAAGGTATGATTATTCTTATACGAGGTTTAACTTTAACCAATTGTCAATTTGCTTTATCCAGAAGGGCATAAATGTCAAATGTCAATAACACGTCATGAACGATCCTCCAAGTTTCGTCAATCATTCAATTCAGTACCTCAAATTTCAAACCGTGTGTCCCCACCACCATCTTCATGTATATAAAACCCAAATGTCACCTCTTTAAAGCATTCATCAAATCAACAGACAAATCAAGTTCAGATCTATTAACATCCAAGCAAAAAAAACATTCTTAATTTTGCACAAATCAAGTGAGTAATGGAAGGATTGATCCCATTTCTGATGCATGCTATGAAGAAACAACGGCCTCAAAACAATTACCGGTCCGTCTCCGTCGGCTCCACCCGCAGCTACCATGTCCTCGTCGGAGCTGATGCTACGGTGGATGGCTCCTCCCACCGCCGCACCAGATCGGAGTTTCAATCACCGACGGCTGATTTTCCGGAACAGAGATCGGGATTTGGTTGTATTCCTCAATCAAAGAACTACAAGAGAAGCTCTACAGGTTTTACTACGAACTCATATCAAGCTTCGAATCCCAAAAATTAGTTGATTCAGGGAGGAAATGAAATGTTTTTGATGAAAGCTACACGATTTTTTTCCTGATTTTTTGATTAATTGTAATATACAGCTGTGTTTGATTGTATAAATATGTATGTGTATATCTATCTTCTCGTCGATAACTAATAGAAGATTATTAAATTGCTGAAGTATGAAAGAATTTTAAGTGTTTTGATCTGTTAACTTCAATAATCATCACCGATTAACGCGTTCGTTCCACATAGATTTAGATATTACCCTCTCTCTCTCTCCTCTTTTCTTTGGGTAATCAGATTCTCTCTCTGATCTGCAGTAACACGATCAAACCAGTTTGTAGAAGTAAGAAATGAACATGAATTGGAGAAACACAATCAAACTTATTAGAGCCATATATGAAACCGTATGTCTGTGTATAAAATAAACGAAGATGATCAACATGAATAGAAGAAACACACACCATTCGTGTCTTTGTCCGACTTTCAAGTTTCAAATGAGCATTACAGGTGACATGAGTCATGAATCATGACAGATACACCACTTCTTTCATGGAGTCTTCCAAAATTTTTTTACTTGCAATATCGTTTGGGAATCGATGGCTACCTAAAACGAGTTCAAGCAATTAATACACAGCAGAAATAATAAATAGTTATAAACAACGAATATTAAAAACTGTAGATCCAGTTGAATGTAATTAATTTAATCAGCAATCAAACATAGGCTTTAATCTATATACCTTGAATTGATGATGATGTAGAAATAGTGTTGAAAACGTGAAAAGTGTTGGTGATTTTAGTGTGGTAAGAAAACAAGCTCACATTGAAGCCAAGCCAGAGAAATAGACAAGATTGAGGCTACTCGAGGACCATTTAGTTTATAGACAATGGTGCCCTTGATCTTTTTACCCATGCTTTTTCTGAATTAACATGAATGACTGTATTTCATAGGTGTTATCGAATTAAAATTGTGTTTTATGGTTACTCATCCATACCTCCCTCTATATTTTTTTCATTACGTTTCTGCTCTTTCGTTTGAAATCCTTAACGGATTTAATGAATCTCCATTGATGAACCTAATCACTGATAAAAGAACTTTCCGATTGCTAGTCCGAGTTATCAATCAATCTATTAAATATGATCTAAGTACGTATTTTGGTGTTAAACTCGAAGAATGAAACCCAAAGTATATTTGATTGAATCGAGAATGTCGATCAAGATGTTGAGGAAGTTGTAAACATGTGGTTGGAGCCTGGAGGTGAGCAAAAACCGAACCGCAAACCGAAAACCGCAAAAAACCACAAAACCGAAACCGAACGAATAAACCGATGTTGTGGTTTTTCATTTTTTAAAAACCGATTGTTTGCGGTGCGGTGCGGTTTTGTTTTGCATTATATACCGCACTACAAAAACCATACCACACCATTCGTAAAACCGCAACGCAAAACCACGTCATATGATCTTTTAAATATTTAATTAATATATATTGCATATTTAAGTATTTTTTTTGAAAGAAAGTTGACTAAAAAGAAGCTAATAAGCGGATTTTACTTTCAATCTAAGTCTTTATCATAGACGGAAATTTAGTTTCAAGGCTTAAAATATGTATTTTTCACCACCTAAATATTATTTGAAGTCTTCTCAAATATGTTTTAGCCATAATTTTGATATTTTTTTTAGCATTTTAACAACTAACTCGTCATAAAGCCCTTTACATTTGTGTTCGATTTGATATTGTCCAAAAAAATATGATTATAATATATCAATTTTGCGATTTTAAAACCACCCCAATGTAAAAATCGCAATGTAGCTTTTTTGGTTTATAAACCGAACCGAACCATATAAAAACCAAATCACATTTAAAACTGCAAACCGCACCAAATACAAAAATTGAACGTTGTGATTTTAACAATCTAAAACCCGATCTATGCGGTTTTCAGTGCGATTTTAGCCTAAAATCACACCCAATCGCACCATGCTCACCCCTAGGTTGGACTAACGAAGTTCGATCTCCGATGTCCAGTGAGTTTCGTTTGAGCTTGTGACCTCCGCCAAAGCAGATGTATAGCTTTATGTCGTGGAATCGGCCATTTTTTCGCTGGCATAACCGACGCATTGAAGGTATGTTCCGGTGATGTTGTTGACGCCATCGACCCAATTTAACTTCTTTTTCGTTCATTTCAATCTACAGCCCTCTTACCGAAACAAGTTCATGAAACTGTTTATTTCTTCCTACTAGATCTTCCTATTTCATCCTCCTACCTACTTAAGAATGACAAGTGGAATCCACTATTTCTTTCTCTCAATCTCATATCTTGATTTTGACACTTGTATTGATCTAGTGAGTATGGAGATTCGTAGGAAAATATAGTAGGAAGATATAGAACCTTTCATAAAAAAACCTATCTAACAATGCTACAACGCTTTTTAATTGGAATTTTATTCATTCCAATAAGGCTAAACAGTATGATGAAGAAAAGGGTCATCGACATCTCATTTCCGATATACAACCAATTTCTAATGTCACCACAAAATATGTTTCCACATCAAATGGCGCCTCAAAACTTCAACCCGTTTGCACAATTCCAACCTCAAACTCAATTCCAACCTCAAACTCAATTCCAATCACCGTCTACACAAATGACATGTCCCATGACCCGAAACCAAGCCCGAATCCGAACCAGAAGAGGTCTCGCTACAACGAAAAAAAGGGAAAGGGAACGAGATAGCAAAGAAGAAATCGAAAGGGAGGGGGAAAAACAAGTTATTGTCTCTTGATAAAGAGAAGGAATTGGCACGACATGGATCGGCATATCTAAGGACGCGACTACTAGGAAGGACCAAGGCTGGGACATATTTTGGTTACGAGTTACCAATCTGTTTCGACTTGGAATGAAAAAAGGCGGCGATTACTGGACTAGCGACCAATGGAACACCAAATAGGCGAACATGAACAAAGAAGTCATTCACTTTAACGAGCACGTCGCAAATTTGATGAACCAACGAACTAGCGGGACTAGCGAGGCGGCGATATTGGAAAGAACAAGCTATATGTTTCAAGATGATTGGGGGAAACCTTTCAAATATTTGCATGTTTGGTAAATTGTAAAAGATAATAAAAATGGTTGGGGTGGTAAAGAAGCGGGCAAATCTAAACGAAGCAAAATGGGTGATTCGGCGCCGTATCATGATACATCGGATGCACATGTTGGAGTGAATCTAAACGATGATGACGACTTAGTTGAGGTCGAACGACCATTTTCTGATGGGCGAGATCAAGTAAAACGAAAAGGAAAAATGAAAGCGACATCATCACACTCGTCGGTTACCGGTCGCTCCAACGAGATTCAACAAATTACGTCGGAGTTCTCGGGTTTGCGTACTACTTTGGAAGAACATATGCACTACTCGAAAGAAAGGGATCGTGAATCCGACCGACTCGCAAAAATGCAACTGCTTTTCGCTGACATTAGTCATTTGTCGGGTGACATGTACGAGATAGCAATGGAAGTGAAACGTAAAATAAAAGAAAAATATAATTTGTAGGTTTTATATATTCTAATTTTTAGGTTATTTGCTTTCTAGTTATTTTTTAAAGTTTTCTAGTAATGTATTTCTTATTTTATATTTAATGAAATGTTTGTTGTTTTTTTAAATTTAAATTAGAAAAATGGATGTAGAATTTTCGTTGGCAACAATACCCTATTGTAGATATTCAAAGGCATGTTTTCGTAGGTATCTACTGTTGAGTGTCGTGAGACCAACAAAATAAAAGAGTTGAAATATGGTTTAAAATGATTTGTTAATTACCAATATTTCGTGATTGCACTACTTGTTATAAATACTAACTATGTAGTATAAATGGCAAGCATGGTCGATCCACAGGGAGCGATGGTCTAATGGATTACACCTTGATTTCACGGGATTTAAACTTGTAAAGAAAGTAACAAAAGGGGGGGTTTTGATGTTTAATTGGAATACGATTGTATAATTGACTTGGAACAAAATGTAGAAAAATTGCTTTTGTATTTTATAATTTGGGGACAAATTCTGGTTTTGTATTTGTAGTCATATGATTGGAAATAACAATAAGAATGATGTTTATAACTTAAATCTTTCTAAGTTGGTACTTTGTGTATGCCGAAAGCTCGCACATACACCATTCACATAATGTACCTTAGTCAAGAGAAGCTCGTTAACTAAGACTAATCTTACTAATCAAATCTAGATAAGATCATAGAGTTTGAATGAAAGATTGCATTATGTTTTATGTGAATGTTCCCAACAATGTTCAATACTCCTAAACAAGCGTTGAAGCGTTAAAACATGAGATATAATTTTCACCAATTAAAGATGATTGTCACAAATAACATTTTATAAAACAATTACGGATTTCATAATTTGTATGACTAGATTGATTTATATTTAAGATCAAATGGCCAATATGAAATAAATAAAAACCAAACACTTGTTAAGTCTCAAAATCATATCACTAGAAAGATATAAAATCAAACATCAAACTTTATATTAAATCACAATCATAATCCTTAATACAAAACCAGAATAATAAGTTACTAGCCACTCATGACTAGTAGAAGAGAAATAAACTTACAAAATGAAGATAATCCACACTTGAAGTTGCACACAAACACAAACACAATGTATCTAGAGAGTATTCAGAAGATAAGGGATGGTTCTAAGGCTAACCAAGCACTTCTATTTATACTAACACACCAAGGGTAAAATGGTAAATTGAACAATGGCAAACATCATCATTCCAAGACCCACTTCCTTCATCACATGGCCTCAAAATCAGGTTGGATCTGCATCTGGTCGTGTAGCATGAGGATGACAGCACAAGAAGGAGTAAACAACTCATAGTGGGCCAAAAAGTAGATCTGGACACTAGTAAAAGTTACACGGCCGTGTAACTTCTTGGGCCAAGATTACACGGTCGTGTAATCCTGCATTTCTCCTGATCCTTTCCCTGAGCTGACATGGCACCCACGTGGCATAGCAAGGTTACACGGCCGTGTAACTTCAAGGCATAGAGTTACACGGGCCGTGTACCATACTGTCTTCGGGACGACATTTTTGTAACTTCTTTGTTTGAGCTCCGTTTCTTCTGAAATTTATTGTGTAGCCTCCCATTGTCATCCAATACAAGATTCATCATTCAAAAGCACCTGAAAACAACCACAAAGTGTGAAAGTAGATTGCTATTCTTGAAATCCTGAAAAACATGAAAATATGCAATAAAGAGAATCAAAATGCAAGATAAAACAAGGATAAAAAGGTATGAAAACATGCCTAAAAATACACTTAACAAATATCCCCAAGCTTAGACTTTTCTTGTCCTCAAGGAAAACAAGGATCTAAACAATGCGGATAACAAACTACAAAGTAGAAAAAGAATAGACACCTTAGGTAGCAACCAAGACAACATCAATCACAACTAAAAATCATGTCAATTTGGACCCTATGCACATATAAGTTAGACCATCTATTCAAAACAAAAGACCATTAAAAGGAACAAATTTTTATCAATTACTTAGCATACGCACGTTAGGCCAAAATATAAACTCACACATGAAACCTTCACTTAGTATTCAAAGCGTCTTGCAAGCAAAGGACGTGCTCACAATTGTTCACTCCTCTCGTGTTTATTCACTCATGTCACAAGATGTGTGACCTCGCAAGCTCCATTTTCAATATTTGGCTATAAACACTCATTTTTATAGGAGGGGCGCTCGGATATCGAATCTAGGAAGCTATACTAAGTTGACTTTGCTCAAGTCCTCCAACCGACCTCATTTGCATATTTATTTATTAAACACATGATTTTCCAAAACAGAGGGACAAAAATTTACAACTCGATTCCTATTTACAAAGGATAGATACCTAGACGACCGAGACAATAAAATCTTTTAAACTTCAAATTGACCCAAGATGTATGAAGAATTTTAAAACATGGTCAATGTATGAAGTTTTAACTAGATCAAAATTAGATTTAGTTGTTGAAAGCAATGAGGCTTTCAAAACAAGTAACCGATTTTATTGTATTTTTGTAGAAAATTTTCACTTTAATGACTCGATCACTTGGTTCGGTCTTTTATTATTATTATTTTTTTTTATTATTTTTTATTTTTTTTATTTTATTTTTTTATTTTTTTTATTTTTATTTATTTTTATTTTTTTATTTGACTAATCTTTTAGAACCAAGTGAAACAATTTCTGGATTTTCACCATAAAAACAATTTCACAAAATTTTGCTAAAATGATTAGACAAAATAGTTTTATGATATTTTTGTAAACATAAACTTAAACACACTAATGACCAAAATAATACAAACAAGGTCATATGACATCTATAAACACCTAGTACCACACAAAACCAATAAATGTAGAAAATAAGATTTTTGTCCATGACTTTAGAAAATCGCGATTTTGAGATAAACCTTATGTTCAATAGACAATATGCAAATGTATGGTCATGAGGGGGGATTAGTGCAACTTCCATAGTACTTCTCCTAGTCGATTACACACATCGATGAACTCACGGGTGGATAAAGCGTACTTTGCTAGAATAGTTTTGATTCACTTTCATGTGTGTATTATAATTCACCCAAACGTATTTATGCTAGAAAATTAATAAAAAGAAATTCCTAATGAAGATCTAAGGTTTCAAAAGATGGTGATGTTGCATGTAGATAGGGGACAAAAATACAAGAAGTTTAACTATGAGATGTATTATGGTTGCAATTTAAAGGTGTCACATAGGTGAGAAGCAAGAGATAACAAAAATGCATGCAAAAGTTTAAAAATAATGCAAGAAATAAAATATTTTTGAATTTTGTTGTTTTAATTTTTTTTTTATTTTATAAAAAGGGATTTATTTCCCCATCCCCAAGCTTAAAATAAAAGCAGTGTCCACAATGCATTAGGGAAGGAGATAGAAACAACCTACTGAGGGTCGGGGAAGGGTCCCCATGGCGGAAATGGAGGGTAAGGGTATGGTGGGTAATATAGGTAAGGTGGGAATTGAGGGGGCTGGAGTGGTTGGCTTCCAGGCTGCGGCTGCTGCTGCGGTGGCTGCTGTGGGTGCTGCTGTTGCCATGGGTTAAAGGCAACGGATCTTTGTATGTCAGAGAGGATAGACATAACATCTTGGTTATGTTTATACTGGTTTTCTCTAAACTGCTCAAAGTCTTGTCGCAGCTCCATTTGATTTGTGTCAATTTCACCAAGATTATCATAGATGTTTTGATAATCAAGGCGAAGATCCGCAAGCTGTGAGTTGATGCTAGAAAATTCCTCCATGTAAAGGTTGTGCTCGGGAGGAAATGAGCTAGCAGAACTTGAAGGGCCGGGCTCTTGAGGTTGTCTCTGGGGCTCTCTCGCGGGTGGGTTAGGAGGGGGTAGGTGTAGACCCATGTTGGAAGGAGGCTTCCAATTTGTGCTAGAGACTGGGTTGGCTAATCGAAGTATTCGGGCGTTTTGGCTGTTTACCCGCAGATAATCGCGTCCATCGGCTTGCCAAATCTCATCGGATTCGGGGCGTCTAAATAACCTCATACCTTCAAGAACATCCGAGGTGAGGTATCGCTCACCTTTGACGATCTCAAGGTTATCAGGAAATATGATGCCCAAGGATGGATGTTTGGCTATTAATGTGATAATTCCACCGCAATGGATCTGGCCAGATGAACTTCTACTTAATTTAAGTAGTTTATACATGATCTAGGATCCAAAATTTGGGGTTTTAGGCCATGGATTGATCATGCAATAGAGAAGCTCAAGCTCATTTAGGCCGGCCTTGCTTATCTCTTCTTGTGGGAAGAAGATAGAAGCAATGATGCGGTGGGTGACTTTGAGGACGGGGTGGATGATGCTGGAGGCTTTGGCGTTACTGGGACGGTAGAAGTTTTATGTGGAAATCTTGGTCCAGAAAGTGCCAACTTCTCGGTGGAACAGTTTGTTTAGTTTGCCTCGTTGGTCATATGTGTTGGCGACCGGCGCGCCAATAAGCTCACACAATTGGGTTTGTGTGATTTGGTATGACCTGTTAAACATTCTAAAAGACAAAACTACAGTATGAACGTTAAATTCGACAGACGACAAAAATTCAATAGTGGGGTTGGAATAGCTCTTTTCGCTTATATTCATCAACTCTTCCCAACCAACATTGGACAGGAGTTTGCGTACTCCTACCTCTATACGTAGGTCTCGCAAAGTTGGGACATCTACAAATTTTTGGGCTTGCCCAATTCGTTCCAAGAAGTTATAAAAACGGGCCTCTTGGGCATCGGTCATAAATGCGATACCCGCATCGCCCATTTCATAATCCTGCTGTTCGGGCACCTCATCGGAAGAGCCACTAGAGGCCGAGTACACAATTTGCCTTCTACTACCCCTAGAGTAAGTGTGGGACGATGATGCCATATATTTTTTTTAGTTTTTATCAAAGGAATTTGAACAAAAACAACACACAAACAAATAAAACACACAAATTTAAACACAAAGGCTTCCCAAATCAAACCCAAGAACCAATTATCTAACCAAAAGTCAAAAATTATGAAAATTTCGAGTTTGGAAAGAATATACCAAATTGAAGCTTGAACAATGGTGATTTGGCCTTGATTCCTCCTATTCTTGCCTTCCCCAAGCTTGAACCTAATCAATTTCAACAATTTAGCATCAAAAATCAAAACCCTCATTTTCTAGGGTTTCAAGAGATTTCGAAATTAACCATGGAAAATGTTGTTTCTTGTGCTCAATATGAAGGAAAAGATGAGAAATAATGGAACTAACCTTTGGATTTTAACAAATCAACAAGCAATTGGAAGAAAAAATGTGAAAATCGAATTTTCTCTTGGTGTTTTCGGACTCGGCAGAGGCAAAGGGAGAAATCGCAGCTTTGAAATGAATAAAATGAAGTGCATGGCTTATATAGTGTGCGAAAATGACCAAATTGCCCCTGACTTAAGTTACACGGCCGTGTAACATAAGCCTTAAACTTTACACGGTCGTGTAATGTTGGCTTGTGACCGGTTGCGATTTGTACCATAATTTCAAGTTACACGGCCGTGTAACTTCAAGGGTAAAAGTTACACGGTCGTGTAACCCTCTGTCTCGTCTTTTCGTTTTTCGTATCTTGAGCCTCGGTAGTCCGTTTTCAGTTCCGATCGTTTCCACACGTAGGTAATTGAAAGTTACACACAGAAAAATTATAAAAATACAAAAATTCACACTTTTAAAAATTGACTAAAATACCCCCGGGTTGCCTCCCGGTTAGCGCGCTTGTTTAACGTCGTTGGCTCGACGCATGGCTCCCAAAATTGGACTATTGGGAGCGGGCCGGCTCGTCTAATTTTTCATCTTCAACGTTTTGCTCGACGAAATTTTCGTAGAAAGGTTTTAGCCGGTGGCCATTTACTTTGAAAATTTTTCCAGTCGTGTCGCTTCTTATTTCTACTACACCATAAGTAGAAATATCAGTTACAATGAATGGTCCCACCCATCGGGACTGAAGTTTTCCTGGAAAAAGTTTTAGACGGGATTGAAAAAGTAACACTTTTTGGCAAATCTCAAAGCTCTTTCGTGTATTGACCTTGTTATGGAAGGCTTTGGTCTTTTCTTTGTATATTTTAGAATTTTCATAGGATTCGTTTCTTATTTCTTCCAATTCTTGGATTTGAAGTTTCCTATGAATTCCATTTTCTACAACGTTTTGATTTAAGCGTTTGATGGCCCAATACGCTTTGTGTTCAATTTCTACCGGTAAATGGCATGCTTTTCCAAATACAAGACGGTAAGGAGACATACCTATTGGTGTTTTATATGCGGTGCGGTATGCCCAAAGAGCATCGTCTAAACAGATACTCCAATCCTTACGACTCGTACTTACCGTCTTTTCCAAAATGGACTTGATTTCTCGATTGGAGATCTCAGCTTGTCCATTTGTTTGCGGATGGTAAGCGGTGGAAACTCGATGTAGGACCCCGTATTTCTTGAAGAGCGCCTCTATCGTTCGATTGCAGAAATGTGATCCTCGATCACTTATAAAAGCCCTCAGCATTCCAAATCGACTGAAAATGTTAGCTTTTATAAAATCCGCAACCACTTTGGAATCGTTAGTCCGTGTGGCTTTTGCCTCTACCCATTTAGAGACATAATCCACTGCTAGAATTATGTACATATTTCCAAAGGATGACGGAAACGGGCCCATGAAATCTATACCCTATACATCAAATATTTCGCAGAAGAGTATGGAGGTTAGTGGCATTTGGTCCTTTGGTCTTAGGTTTCCAACTTTTTGACATTGCTCGTAAGATTTGCAAAACTTGTAAGCATCGGCAAAAATAGCGGGCCAATAAAATCCAGATTCAAGGACCTTATGGGCCGTTCTTTTAGGACCAAAATGCCCTCCACAGGCTTCGGCATGACAGAAGTTTAGAATAGAGTGTACCTCACGGAGATCTACGCATCTCCTTATGATTTGGTCTGGACAAAATTTCCACAAGTAAGGCTCATCCCACACATACTGTTTTGAATCTTTCTTCAGTTTGTCTTTTTGAGCTCGAGTGTAGTATGATGGGAAATTTTTCGTAACCAAATAGTTTACCATGTCAGCATACCATGGTGTGATTGTCTGGTTGGTAAGCAGCTGTTCATCTGGGAATGAATCATTTAGCGGGGTTGGATCTTCATTGTTGATGATCCTACTTAGATGGTCTGCAACTAAGTTTTGCTTTCCGCTTTTATCTCGGATCTCCAGATCGAACTCTTGAAGCAGTAGGACCCAACGAATGAGCCTAGGCTTCGCATCTTTCTTTGTCATCAAATACTTTAACGCTGCATGGTCAGAAAAAACAATGACTTTAGTTCCCAACAAATATTGTCGGAATTTTTCCAAAGCAAATATGATGGCAAGAAGCTCTTTCTCTGTTGTTGAATAGTTGCTTTGGGCGGGGTCCAATGTTTTCGAAGCGTAGTATATGACGTGGGGGACTTTGTCCTTCTTTTGACCCAACACCGCCCCTACCGCGTGATTACTTGCATCGCACATAATCTCGAACGGTAGACTCCAATCTGGCGGTTGAATGATGGGTGTGCTTATCAACAGGTTCTTCAAAGTTTAAAAGGATTGTTTGCATGCGTCTGAAAATTCGAACTCTACGTCTTTTTGTAGAAGTTCGCACATCGGTCTTGATATCTTTGAAAAATCTTTGATGAACCTCCTATAAAAACATGCATGACCAAGAAAAGAACGGACCTCTCGGACACATTTTGGGTAGGGTAGAGTTTTAATAACATCAATTTTTGCTTTGTCAACCTCTAAACCTTTTGCTGAAACAACGTGTCCTAGTATGAGTCCTTGGTCAACCATAAAATGACATTTTTCGTAATTTAAAACCAAATTGGTTTCAATGCATCTTTTCAAAATTTTTGTCAAATTATTTAAGCACTCTTTAAATGAATTTCCATACACAGTAAAATCATCCATAAACACCTCTATAATCTCTTCAACATACTCGGAGAAGATACTCATCATGCACCTTTGGAATGTGGCGGGGGCATTGCAAAGCCCAAAAGGCATCCGCCGGTACGCAAACGTGCCAAAGGGGCATGTGAACGTTGTTTTCTCTTGATCTTCCGGTGCAATGGGTATTTGGTGAAAACCTGAATATCCATCTAGACAACAATAATGAGTTTTTCCCGCTAACCTTTCCAACATTTGGTCGATAAAGGGTAGTGGGAAATGATCTTTACGAGTAGAGGTGTTTAACTTTCGGTAATCAATACAAACACGCCACCCGTTTTGCACACGGGTGGGTACCAACTCACCTTGCTTGTTTTCCGTCACCGTGATTCCCGTCTTCTTTGGGACAACCAGGATTGGGCTTACCCATTTGCTGTCTGATATTGGGTAAATCATTCCTGCGTCCAATAGCTTAAGAATCTCCTTTTTCACCACCTCTATCATGGGTGGATTGAGTCTTCTCTGGGCTTCTCTTGACGGTTTGTACTCATCTTCCATGAAAATCTTGTGCATGCACATCGATGGGCTAAGTCCTTTGATGTCGGCTATTGTCCAGCCGAAGGCTTCTTTGTAGTTTTTTAGTAAACCCATCAGTTCTTTTTCTTCTTCTTCAGACAGTTTGTTAGAAATGATGATTGGTAAGGTATCCGTCTCTCCCAAGTACATGTACTTTAAATGGTTGGGGAGATCTTTTAATTCCAACTTTGGTGCCTGTGAAATGGAAGGAAGAAGTTTTTCGTTAGAAATTTGCAATGGCACTTTTGGCAAATCATACCTTGCTTTCTTTTGGTGGTCTAGGTATGATGCGATTTCCAAGATTTCTTGACTCAGATCGAACTTCTCGATAAGCTCCTTTGTCTTCTCCTTGTCTAAATTTTTGTTTAAGACTAGAGCTAATAAATCAGTGTTAGACAATTCGAAACATTCTTCAACTAATGGGTTGATTACGTCAAGAAAATTTAAAGACGAAACAGTTTGTGGATAACGCATAGCATCAAAAATATTGAAATTTATGATTTCTCCATCAAATTCCATGGAAAGCGTTCCATTAAAAACATCAATTTTTGTTCTTGCTGTGCTCATGAAAGGTCTTCCCAAGAGTATAGAACAAGAATTTGATGTTTCGTCTCCACCCATGTCCAAAACGTAAAAATCAGCGGGAAATACTAGTTCATTAACTTGTACCAAAACGTCCTCTAATACACCTTTTGGGTGTACTACAGAGCGATCGGCTAGTTGAATTATCACCCCGGTGCTTATCAATGGTCCTATTTTTATTGATTTAAAAATAGAGTAAGGTAGGACATTGATTGAAGCACCGAGATCTAGCATGGCTTTTGGAATGTAAAGATTTCCCATTTTACATGGAACAGTGAAAACACCCGGATCTTTACATTTTTTCGGTAGTCGTTTTTGCAAAACGGCCGAGATGTTTTCACCGACTGTAACAGTTCCACTTTCTTTTAGTTTCTTTTTGGAGGTACAAAGTTCTTTAAGAAATTTGGCATATCTAGGAATTTGTTTGATTGCATCAAGTAAAGGAATATTTACCTCAACTTTTCGAAACATGTCCATAATTTCTTGATCTTCCTTTTCCTTCTTTGTGTTTTTAAGTCTAGATGGAAAAGGAGGAGGGTGATTTTTACCTCAACTTTGGATGGTTTCTTGGGAGCTTCGCTTCTTGAATCGGTATCGTCTTCGATCTCTATTTCTCTTTGTCTCTCTTTTGACAAGCTTGGTCCTTCATAGCTTTTCCCACTTCTTAAAGTAACAGCATTTACATTATGTTTGGGATTTTCTTGAGATTGAGAAGGTAACTTACCTTGAGATTCCATCTTGTTGACAGAAGTGGCTAGCTGAGCCATTTGTTGCTCCAGGTTCTTGATGCTAGCTCTTGTTTCTTGCTGAAATGATTGCGTACTTGTGGCTAGACTTTTCACAATGTCTTCTAAGGACATGCTCGTGCTTGCTGTATTTTGTGGTGGAGGATTTTGGTAGTATTGTTTAGGTCTCTCCTGGTATTGGTTACGGTTTTGCTGTGGGTAGTTTTGATTGGACTGGTAGTTCCAACTTTGGTTGTTCCGGGGTTGATCAAATTGTCTCTGATTTTGCCCGGTAAATCCTCCCATGGCTTTTGCTTGTTCTTGATCTTCTTGTAACTCGGGACACATGTCAGTTGGGTGTCCATATTGCAAGCAAATTCCACATGCTCTAACCGTTGGTTCAACTCCTTTTTCTTTTGTTAGTTGCATCACAGCTTTGGTTAGTTCAGAAATTTGATTTTCGAGATAAGGAGTGTTTACCTCTTTTACTCGTCGTGGTGGATCTACATACCATTCGTCTTCTCCTTGGGTATGCTTGGATTCTTCCGCCATTTTCTCGATCAATGCTCGTATTTGGGTCGGTGTTTGATCGATCAACGAGCCTCCACTTGAGGCGTTTATTAAACGTCTCTCCATTGGTGTTAAACCTTCACAAAAATATCGGAACAATTGGTAATCGGAAATTCCATGTTGCGGGCATCGGGCACACAACTTTTTGAATCGTTCCCAATACGTATGTAAAGCTTCTTTCTTTCCCTGCTTGATTCCAATGATTTCCCTTCTTAGACTTAAAGCTTTTGTCTCTGGGAAATACTTGTCAATGAATAACCGTGCAAGACCATTCCATGTTGTGACCGACCCCGATGGTAGGTCATATAACCATTCTTTAGCTGAGTCTAGCAACGAAAAGGGGAGTGCCCTTAACTTAATTTGGTCTTCCGAGACATCGTGTGGTTTCATTCCCACACACACGACATGAAATTCTTTTAAAAATTTGTGTGGGTCTTCATTTTCTACGCCCCGAAATTGAGGTAGTAAATGAATAAGCCCGGATATTAATTCAAAGTTTGTCATGTGTGGGTAGGTTATGCAGAGAGGTTGTTGGGTAACATCTTGGGTTGCCCATTGGCGAAGTGTTCGCTCAAGAGGCGGATTTTCGGCCATTGGAGTGTGGTTTATTTGAGAGGGGGGTGTATGTGGGGTATTGTTATCGGATTCGTACTCTGTTTCTATTTCTGACGAGGAAAGGTCTTGCCAAATGTCTATGATAGGAGGGTTTGATGAAGAAGCGGTTTGGGAAGCTTGCTGCTTCTTACGAAGTTTAGCTTGTTTCCTTAGCCTTTTTGCGGTTTTCTCAATTTCCGAATCAAGTTCAAGAGGCGTACCTGTTCGTGAAGATCTTGATATAAAATATTAGTAATACCGTGCTCCCCGGTAACAGCGCCAAATTTGTTGAGTGTCGTGAGACCAACAAAATAAAAGAGTTGAAATATGGTTTAAAATGATTTGTTAATTACCAATATTTCGTGATTGCACTACTTGTTATAAATACTAATTATGTAGTATAAATGGCAAGCAGGGTCGATCCACAGGGAGCGATGGTCTAATGGATTACACCTTGATTTCACGGGATTTAAACTTGTAAAGAAAGTAACAAAAGGGGGGTTTTGATGTTTAATTGGAATACGATTGTATAATTGACTTGGAACAAAATGTAGAAAAATTGCTTTTGTATTTTATAATTTGGGGACAAATTCTGGTTTTGTATTTGTAGTCATATGATTGGAAATAACAATAAGAATGATGTTTATAACTTAAATCTTTCTAATTTGGTACTTTGTGTATGCCGAAAGCTCACACATACACCATTCACCTAATGTACCTTAGTCAAGAGAAGCTCGTTAACTAAGACTAATCTTACTAATCAAATCTAGATAAGATCATAGAGTTTGAATGAAAGATTGCATTATGTTTTATGTGAATGTTCCCAACAATGTTCAATACTCCTAAACAAGCGTTGAAGCGTTAAAAC
Source organism: Cichorium intybus (assembly GCA_023525715.1). Taxonomy (NCBI): domain Eukaryota; kingdom Viridiplantae; phylum Streptophyta; class Magnoliopsida; order Asterales; family Asteraceae; genus Cichorium; species Cichorium intybus. Next base: position 6,790,098 of record CM042015.1, on the reverse strand, counting down.
ATGAGATATAATTTTCACCAATTAAAGATGATTGTCACAAATAACATTTTATAAAACAATTACGGATTTCATAATTTGTATGACTAGATTGATTTATATTTAAGATCAAATGGCCAATATGAAATAAATAAAAACCAAACACTTGTTAAGTCTCAAAATGATATCACTAGAAAGATATAAAATCAAACATCAAACTTTATATTAAATCACAATCATAATCCTTAATACAAAACCAGAATAATAAGTTACTAGCCACTCATGACTAGTAGAAGAGAAATAAACTTACAAAATGAAGATAATCCACACTTGAAGTTGCACACAAACACAAACACAATGTATCTAGAGAGTATTCAGAAGATAAGGGATGGTTCTAAGGCTAACCAAGCACTTCTATTTATACTAACACACCAAGGGTAAAATGGTAAATTGAACAATGGCAAACATCATCATTCCAAGACCCACTTCCTTCATCACATGGCCTCAAAATCAGGTTGGATCTGCATCTGGTCGTGTAGCATGAGGATGACAGCACAAGAAGGAGTAAACAACTCATAGTGGGCCAAAAAGTAGATCTGGACACCAGTAAAAGTTACACGGCCGTGTAACTTCTTGGGCCAAGATTACACGGTCGTGTAATCCTGCATTTCTCTTGATCCTTTCTCTGAGCTGACATGGCACCCACGTGGCATAGCAAGGTTACACGGCCGTGTAACTTCAAGGCATAAAGTTACACGGGCCGTGTACCATACTGTCTTCGGGACGACATTTTTGTAACTTCTTCGTTTGAGCTCCGTTTCTTCTGAAATTTCTTGTGTAGCCTCCCATTGTCATCCAATACAAGATTCATCATTCAAAAGCACCTGAAAACAACCACAAAGTGTGAAAGTAGATTGCTATTCTTGAAATCCCGAAAAACATGAAAATATGCAATAAAGAGAATCAAGATGCAAGATAAAACAAGGATAAAAAGGTATGAAAACATGCCTAAAAATACACTTAACATCTACGCAAAACTTACGTGGCACTAAATTTAGAAGTTTCTAAAGAACCATACCCTCTAGCCAAAAAACAACCAAAATGAGCTTTATTCAAGCATAAAAGGAGCGTAATTCTAGAAAAGAAGTAACCAATTTATTCTTCATTCCATCAGCAGCTCCATTTAAGCATGCATGAAATGTTGAACAGGACAAAAGTAAAGCATTGACATACGTAAAAATCCAACTAAAGCATCATTTTATTTTACAAATTTAATTCCCCTGTATATGTGAATTGTAAATTAGGTTTGGCTTACTACTTTCTTATTTTTCCAATACAACATTGTAAATTTAATTGCCATATATAGTTTGTTTATTGTAGACATTGATTACAGGGCCATATCAATGTCTAAAATAATAAAGGCAAGGAATACAGAGAGGTGGCAAAGAAATTCTATGATTCTAAGAAAATAGTTTGTTTGTTGTATACATTGTTATAAGGGAAAGCGGAGTAGACAAGGGGTGGTGGCCGATAGTCGTGGCTTTAGTGGCGGTACCGCTGGTCCTGACGGCCCCAGAGAGACGGCTATACCGTGGCTTGCGGGCTCGAGTAAGATGGCTTTGGCGGGCTTTGTGAACCCGCGTGTATGTGTTAGATGCATTTGTGCATCTTTTCTAAGCCCTTTTACTATTCCTTTATTTCTATTTTTAGTTATTTTCATACATTTTAGTTTATTTTCCGGGGACAACGGTAGTTCATAAATTTTTTGTGATTTCAGGATTGAAATGGAGCTTTGGAGCAAAACATAAGAGCTATGGAGCGGAGCACAAAAGGAATGGCGATTGGAGCATGGCTTGGCGCGTTTGAATGATGGCGTGGAGTGTTTGGAATGCTTGGAAGAACTTTGGAGCATTAGACTTGAAGAAAGACGCTTGGTGGAGTACAAAAGTCACAGAAATGAAGCCTGCAGACAGAACATGGGTTGTGTTACCCAAACACGGCTCATGTAAAACCCTCCCAACATCAAAAGTTCACAGAAACTAACACGGGTCGTGTAATGCCCAGCTGAAGACCTGATGAAAAGAACACGACCCGTGTAAATTTACACGGGCCGTGTAACGCGAAAAAACTGTTTCATTGACAGTTTTGTGCACGGTTTTAAGGCATTTTTGGGGGGCAGTTTTCATTATGCTTCATTTTCTGCAAGAGAAGGACGAAATTTGAGAGGTTCTAACTTTCACAAACACTTGGAAACATTGATATTGATTAAAAACTTTGTTTTGTAAGTACACTTTAGACATTTTCTATCGTTTGCATAGTAGAGATTCTAGTCCGAGCATGTATGGGTAGATCTCTAAACTTTCCGGTTCTGTTTGTTCATGTGATTTAGATATTCCATCATTTGGCTATGTTTATTTCATGTTTTCATCTTGTTATTCAAGTTTGTAACGAATGTTTGAATTGATTCATATGTTATTTCAATTTGGCCATTTGAATTGTCGTTTGGATCATGCTTGCAAATTTATCTATGAAACTCGTAATTGTTTTATGGAGAAATGTTAGTAGCATCATTGAGATTTGTTTTGCACCAAAACTAATGTCGGTGTAACTTGAATGACATGTTTTTACGCTTCCGAGCATTTGAGAAGTATTAAGCATTGATTGGTTTGTTCACTTGAATCTTACTGTATTTTTCTAACATAATCTAAGTGCTTATTTGGTTTATGTTTAAGAAAAATAGATTTAATTCAAAGAGCATGTTTTGGTTAAATTAAATGTGTGAACTTAAAGTGTTGGAGCTTGTTAACACTTTGTAAACCATCTTAGATGAAATTGACTTAACTCATAGTTTTAGTTGAGTTCTTTATCAAACATGAACAACATGATCGAAATTGTGTTTCATTTGAGTATTTACATCTTTTAAATTATTCGCATATTAAATTCATTAGTTTTTAAATCAAAAATCTCAAAACCCCCCTTGGATTACTTTGTATCTTATGTTGAACAATCGGTATTCAATTTAGTCTCATGTCTTTGTGGACCGATCCTGCTTACTTTATACTATATTAATAGTAAATTGAGCAGTGAACAAGAACTAATAATTATTATCTCAATTTATTTGTTGAGTTTGACACCTCAACAGTATGCTTCCATGTAAAAAAAATTGAAATAAATTTTTATCCACACCCCTATAAATACCGCTCTCTATCCCTTTTAAAAAATCACACATTTCTTTCTCAACTCTACAAAATATAAAACTATTTACAAAGTTTTCTAAAAAATGGTTAGTTTAGGAAATAGAAATACTCGCTAGGGATGGACTCCAAATAAAAATGTGACTTTGGCAACCGCCTACATCGAGATTAATGAAGAGGCGTAGACAAATTCTTGGAACGTATGGTGCAAAATTGTTTCATAGAAGATTATCGGGCTAAGCATCATCTTAACATCAAATGGAATGATATGTCAGTACAAATGATAAAATTTAATCAAATTTACTTAAACTTACCGGTCAACCGAAAAAATGGGACAACCGATCGTTGAACAAGCTCTACAACTGTATCTAGTGACACACAACAGAGACTTTAGGCGCATCAAAGCGTGAAATGTTATGAAAAATACACCTAGGTGGTTTTTTTTAGGTTTTAATTATTGTATTTAGGTTTTAGTTATCGTATTTAACTTTTAATTATTGTATTTAGGTTTTAGTTTACCGTATTTTTTTTAATTTTGTAATGGTGTGCTTTTTTAATTTAATGTTATTTGTCTTTTTTATTTTATTTATTACTTTTTAATAATGATTTAAATATTAAATTAAATGATATTTTATTTTTTTCATTTAATTAATCAATTTAAATATATAAAATATGATATGACAATTAGGGTTAGAAAGATTTGCTTTCGTTATTGAAAGATGGAAATGAAAGAAGAAGAAAAACTGATGTAAAACATGGCTTGGAGGATTGAGAGAGATGTAACCCCTCCCACCCTAACTTGTTGAATTTACAAAGCATAATGTTTTAATATGAATAGATTATAGTAAATTGCTATACCAAAAAGAGATTAATGAAGCACGGTTGCTATTTCTCATAATTAACCCTATAATAAAAAGTTTATGTCCATTTCCAACCTCAAAACATTATGGGAACTTTAACGGTATACCGGTCACCAACAAATTTTTCTTTCAAAAATTGACCTTATCAAGTGGTAGGTAATTTGAACAATTTAGCTACATGTGATGTTTGAAACACATAGTTTTTTACAGGCATGTCGATCACCATTAACATACACAAAATTAAAATCATATATCTTACAAACCAAATTTGATGAGTTGTTATAACCTAAGGTTACAGTAATATTTATTTCCTTTTTTGTTTAGATCAGGCAATATGAAGGTCTAAGCTAAACAATCTTTTCACCATCCACCTTAAATAATAAAAATAACCGGTATCTAAATCACAATAAAGCTATGATTAAATTCCATACTTAAACTGATATCATACAAATAATAAAGGGAAATTTTGGGACCTCCTGCATCTGTTGAAGACGAAACAGATGGACCATCTTCCATACAAGATAGGAATAAGATGAGTATTTTTCCTTAGAGAATGTTGACACCAATCTGTAATAATACGCAGACGGTACAAAATCTCAAAATCTTGGGGGGCTTAGAGATCGACCAACCCGTCTGGTGAGCACAAATATAGATGAAGATTAAAAGATAGCTGGGTAATTTGATCATGTGAATTGTAATCTGAAAATGCTTAAATAAGTTACGTATCATCAATCAATAGTTGTCTACGATATTGCTAAATTGATTAAAGTTTGGTGAAAGGTAGAAACGTAAAATCTTAGAAATGGAAACCTACTGGTGGTGGCAGTCGAGGCTATCGTGACACCCAGAGTGGTGGTGGCAGGCGTTGCGATCCTGGCAGTCCAAGGTATGGAGAGAGAGAGAGAGAGAGAGAGAGAGAGAGAGAGAGAGAGAGAGAGAGAGAGAGAGAGAGAGAGAGAGAGAGAGAGAGAGAGAGAGAGAGAGAGAGAGAGGAGGGCTTCAAATACTTCACAGGTTCGTGTTCTATCAGGATTCAGGAGGGTAAAATCGAATTCCAGCATGCATGGAAGAGTGATTTTTTCCTGGTCGAAAAATCAAAGAGTCGGTTGACACGGCTTCCAATTTCTGCCGATTCTGTGGTTATGAGCGTGGATTACACGCCTTCAAATTTCAAAATTGCACCAATTTTAAACACATTGTCTTTAAATGGACAGATGAGTGATTAAGTAGTGCATGCTTGTAAATTTATATTATAGATATAAATAAGATAAAAATATTCCCAGAATATTGTCCTTTTGTTTTAATATGGACGAATTTTGTTGAAGATTAATCACCGCTTACGATGTCACCTATTAGTACAGACCATACAATGCACCTGTGAAATTGATCATAATAACTCAAAGCGCAATAGATGTGTTCAAGATATAGGAATATCTCTGATAACAATTTCTTGAATTCCAGGAGGAAATGCGTTCCAAAGTCATACACAAATCCCAAAACATAAAAGAAAGTTTATGTTATCCAAAACAACTACTTTGATAAAAAAACATGCCTCATATAAAATTTCTTAGCATGCCAATAACTGAAATCTCTGCTTCTACAATCAGCGTATCCTTCAACAGAATGCTATTTCTCCCGTCACAGATGTGAATTATTGTCTTCAAAAGCAGTCAAATGAAATAATGCATGTGGGCCCCACATGAATAGTAATCAAATTCATATTGAAATTGACTTTGTGAACGAACGACAATTCTACTTCAACAAATTCGGCGCACACTTCTTTTTTCAACAAATGCTGCACATATCGGCTGTTTCATCCCTATATATAGGGATGATTATATGCAATCAGAACACACACAAATACACAAAACATTGAGTGATATATATACATAGATATATATTGTGAGGCTCTGTGTATTAAAGAAAAGAGAGATATATATTTTTCAGTTCCAGATCTTGTAACCTCCTCATTTTTCTCATATAGTGATCATAATCGGTTGTGCCCGTGGTTTTTTTCCCGTAAGGGTTTTTCCACGTTAAATCCTTGTGTCCACATTTATTTTCTTTTATCGTATTATATTTTTTATTTTATTGTCGATATATTTATTTATAACAAGTGGTATCAGAGCCACGTTGTTTTCTATACTCATTCTCAATTTATTGAGTATTATATCGACATGGCTACTTTGAAATACGATATTCCATTGTTGGACCGAGATACAAGATTTTCATTATGGCAAGTAAAAAATGCGAGCTGTATTGGCCCAGTTGGACCTTGATGATGCTCTGTTAGGCCGAGACAAAATACCTGCGTCTTGGTCAGATGAAGAAAAGGATCGTAAAGATCGTAAGGCTCTATCTCATATTCATCTTCATTTATCTAACAATATTTTGCAGGAAGTTTTGAAAGAAACCACTGCAGCCTCTTTATGGCTAAAATTAGAACAAATTTGCATGACCAAAGATCTCACAAGTAAGATGCATCTTAAACAAAAATTATTTTCGCTTAAGATGCAAGAAGGTGGATCGTTGCTAGATCTTCTTTCGACATTTAAAGAGATCATCACTGATCTTGAAGCTATGGAGGTAAAATATGATGAAGAGGATTTGGGTTTAATTCTTTTATGTTCTTTGCCTAGTTCTTATTCAAACTTTAGAGATACCATATTATATAGTCGTGATACTTTAACACTTCAAGAAGTTTATAAAGCTTTGCATGCCAAAGAAAAGATGAAAGATATGGTATCCACTGAAGGTTCAAGCTCTAAAGGAGAAAGTCTGATGGTTCGTGGCAGACCAACAGATAAGAACAACTCAAAAGGCAAGAACTCAAGAAATTCTCGAAGCAAATCTAGATCCAGACGTTCCAAGTCATGCAACTATTGCAAAAAGGAAGGACATGATATCTCTGAATGTTACAAGTTGAAGAACAAGGAGAAAAGAGCTGCTAATCAAAACCCCAAACCAAATCAAGATGATGAAGGAAAAGCTACTTATGCTGCTGAAAATAATTCTAATGGAGATGTTCTTGTAGCTTTTGCAGGAATCCTAAAAACCAATGATGAATGGATTCTTGACTCAGCTTGTACTTTTCACATGAGTCCTAACAGAAGCTGGTTTACAAATTATCAACCTATAGAAGGCGGCTCCGTATTGATGGGTGATAATGCACCATATAAAGTCACTGGAATTGGTTCAATTCAAATCAAGATGTTTGATGATGTTGTCAGAACTTTGTCTGATGTTCGACACGTTCCAGGTTTGAAAAGAAACCTTATTTCTTTAAGTACTCTTGACCTTAAAAGGTACAAATATTCCGGTGAAGGTGGAGTTTTAAAGGTTTCTAAAGGAGCTTTGATTATGATGAAAGCTGATATTAAATCTGCAAACCTGTATCATCTACAAGGTAGTACAGTAACAGGTAATTCTAATGTTACTTTAAATTCATCTACTGATACTACTAACCTGTGGCATATGCGTCTTGGGCATATGAGTGAACTTGGTTTGACAACTTTAAGCAGAAAAGGATTGCTTGATGGCCAATGCGTTGGCAAACTGGAATTTTGTGAACATTGTATTTTTGGCAAGTACAAGAGGGTAAAATTTAACACCTCAGTACATACTACAAAAGGCATTTTGGAGTATGTACATGCTGATTTATGGGGACCATCTCAAGAAGCATCACTAGGAGGTGCTCGTTATATGTTGACAATTATTGATGATTATTCAAGAAGAGTTTGGCCATATTTCTTGAAACTTAAATCTGAAGCATTCTCTGCATTCAAAGAATGGAAAGTCATGGTGGAAAACCAGACTGGTAAGAAGGTCAAAAAGCTTCGCACAGATAATGGTATGGAGTTTTGTTCAAATGAATTTAATTCATATTGTAAACTAGAAGGAATTGTTAGACACTACACCGTTTCTCACACACCTCAACAAAATGGTGTACCTGAACGTATGAACAGAACAATTATTTCAAAAGTCCGTTGTATGTTATCTAACGCAGGATTATCTAAGCGTTTTTGGGCAGAAGCTGCTTCTACTGCATGTTATTTAATTAACATGTCACCTTCTATTCCACTTGATAAGAAGACTCCTATTGAGGTATGGTCTGGCTCCCCAGCAAATTATTCAGATTTAAGAATTTTTGGTTGCCCTGCTTATGCTCATGTTGATAATGGAAAATTAGAGCCTAGGGCAATTAAATGTATCTTTCTTGGTTACAAGTATGGTGTGAAAGGATATAAGTTATGGTGTCCTGAAACTAAAAAGGCCGTGATTAGTAGAAATGTAGTATTTAATGAATCAGCTATGCTACATAAAGATTCTTCTACTAATATTCCTGTTGAGAGTCAACAAAAGACAAGTGTGCAGGTGGAGCAATCTGTTGACTCAGAACATACACCAGAAAAAGAAAACTCTATTGATCAAAATCCATCAGTTGAGCAAGAGTCTTCTACTCCTACTCCTACTCACCAACCACAACGTTCTATAGCAACTGATAGACCTAGGAGGGTCATTCATCCTCCTAAGAGACTTATAGAAGAAGCAAACATTGTTGCCTATGTTTTAAACGTTGCTGAAGAAATTGAAGGTATCAAAGAACCTTCAACTTACACGGAAGCCATTACTTCAGAACATTGCAACAAATGGATAACTGCCATGCATGATGAAATAGAATCTCTTGAAAAGAATGGCACTTGGGAGTTGGTGAAATTACCAAAAGAAAAGAAGCCTATCCGCTGCAAATGGATTTTCAAAAGAAAAGAAGGTATTACTCCTAATGAGGAAGCAAGATTTAAAGCAAGATTAGTTGCTAAAGGCTATAGCCAAATTCCAGGCATTGATTTTACTGATGTTTTCTCTCCTGTTGTTAAGCATAGCTCAATTCGTACTTTACTTAGTATTGTTGCCATGCATAATTATGAGCTTGAGCAGTTAGATGTCAAAACTGCATTTTTACATGGTGAATTGGAGGAAGATATTTATATGGAGCAACCTGAAGGCTTCATTATCCCTGGAAAAGAGAACTTAGTATGTAGATTGAAGAAATCTCTTTATGGGTTAAAGCAGTCCCCAAGGCAATGGTATAAGAGGTTTGACTCTTTTATGCTATCTCAGAATTTTAAAAGATCAGATTATGATAGTTGTGTTTATTTTAAGTCAGTCAATGGTTCATCAATATATCTGCTTCTTTATGTTGATGATATGTTGATTGCTGCGAAAGATAAACTAGAGATAGCAAAACTGAAAACACAACTAAGCAATGAGTTTGAAATGACGGACTTAGGTCCAGCCAAGAAAATTCTTGGTATGGAAATTACTCGTAACAGACAGCATGGAAAACTATACCTAAGTCAAAAGAGGTATATTGAGAAAGTTCTTCAAAGATTCAACATGCATAAAGCCAAGCCAGTGAGTACTCCGTTAGCTGCACATTTCAAACTATCTTCAGCATGTTGTCCAAAGACAGATGATGAAATTAACAACATGGCGAAAGTTTTGTATTCTAGTGCAGTTGGTTCTCTAATGTATGCCATGGTATGTTCTCGCCCTGATTTATCTCACGCTTTAAGTGTTGTTAGCAGATATATGGCTAACCCAGAAAAAGAGCATTGGAAAGTTGTTCAATGGATTCTTAGGTATTTATGCGGTACTTCCAATGCATGTTTACAATTTGGAAGTTCTGGTAAAGGACTGGTGGGCTATGTAGATTCTGATTATGCTGGAGATTTGGACAAAAGAAGATCTTTGACAGGTTATGTCTTTACCATTGGTGGATGTGCTGTGAGTTGGAAGGCAAGTCTACAGACCACTGTTGCCTTATCCACAACTGAAGCAGAGTACATGGCAATTTCTGAAGCTTGCAAAGAAGCTATTTGGTTAAGAAATTTATACGGTGAACTTTGTGGAGACACATCTCCCACAAAGATTTTTTGTGATAGTCAAAGTGCTATTTATCTCACAAAAGATCAAATATTTCATGAGAGGACGAAACATATTGATGTACGTTATCACTTTATTCGAGATGTTATTTCCAAAGGTGATATTCAAGTTCAAAAGATTAGCACTCATGACAATCCGGCGGATATGATGACGAAGCCGGTTCCAGCAACTAAGTTTGAGCTTTGCTCAAGCTTGGTTGGTATGACAATCTAATTCCAAGGATTGTCGGCAGACGATGATTTTAAAATGAGGAGTTCTACAAATGGAAATTTGTCTCAAGGTGGAGTTGTTTGATTACTTATTGCTTTTAAAGTCAAGGTGGAGATTGTGAATTATTTTCTTCAAAAGCAGTCAAATGAAATAATGCATGTGGGCCCCACATGAATAGTAATCAAATGCATATTGAAATTGACTTTGTGAACGAACGACAATTCTACTTCAACAAATTCGGCGCACACTTCTTTTTTCAACAAATGCTGAACATATCGGCTGTTTCATCCCTATATATAGGGATGATTATATGCAATCAGAACACACACAAATACACAAAACATTGAGTGATATATATACATAGATATATATTGTGAGGCTCTGTGTATTAAAGAAAAGAGAGATATATATTTTTCAGTTCCAGATCTTGTAACCTCCTCATTTTTCTCATATAGTGATCATCATCGGTTGTGCCCGTGGTTTTTTTCCCGTAAGGGTTTTTCCACGTTAAATCATTGAGTCCACATTTATTTTCTTTTATCGTATTATATTTTTTATTTTATTGTCGATATATTTATTTATAACAACAGAGCTCACTTAATTTTATAAATTCTGGATAACCATCCTGAGGAGACGATTTGCAAAACCAGTTATCAGTTACTGCATGAAAGAATTAGAATGATAACCATCAGTTTCTGCATGACATACACAAACGAAGGGAAAAAAAGAACAAACTATTAATTAACTTTATAGCATTCAATTCAATTAAGTTAATAAAAAAACTACTCAATATCATAAAAACGTGTCGTACTAAGGTATGAATTTTACCTCCTGCGCGAATAACAGAATCAACTAGGTTCTTAAGTCGAAGTTCATTTTTCGCATAAACTCTCCAACCAACAGGAAGCGACGTAGCCTCATGTACATCTAAAAAAATCGACAAATATGAACTTCTTCTTGATTTTCCTCTGGGATAGAGCGATAAAGTCCTGAAGTATATAAAGCAAGATACTTCAAGTTATCATGCCAAATTCTAATGTTTACGCGTTCTAAATGAGAGAACACAACCGATTTAATGAATGAAGGAGTAATAAAAAGCATTGTACCATTTGACGTTACCAACTTTGAAGACCTCAGAAGTAGATTTCCATGTTACATCAGAAAAATTATCAACTCTCCAAGTGTAAGCATTCATAGTTTCCGGAGGCTTTAACATAGATAAGCATCTGTCTTTTTGTGTATACACAGAACTGCAAAAACTTCCGCTCCAAACACACATGAATCATTGAATAGATACCGTTTGATACTCTTCTTAAAATGCTCGTGTGATATTAGTTCGTCAAAACCCCATTTAATCTGATTCTCATGAAAGTTTATCCCTTTTCCGTCATCTATAAACATGTTGTTAGAAAATATATCTAAATCTATAACCTATTGCTCAGGAATAATAACGAGAATATAAAAGCGGAAATATAAACACAAAAAAACGACACACATATTTACGTGGTTCGGTCCAAGATGACCTACGTCTACGGACAGGAGAGAGTATTCTTTATTCCAGAGCTAAAAACAAGTGTTGCAGAGCGTACCTAGATTGATAATAATCGGCCTTCTCTGACTCACCACTTATGACTTTGGTACTCCCTAATCTTAATGACCAACCCTTTTATTTATATGCTTTACAAATAGACGGAAACCCTAGTCGTTGGAAACCCTAGCTGTCACGGCCCAACGCGGCGCAGAAACCCTGGCCGTCGCGACGCGCGTGACCAAAAGAAACCCCATACGGGTTTAACTCCAATTAATTATTTAACACACGTAGATTAAGAAAATAGCTTATTTTGTTGTATTCTTACATACCACAAGATAATATATTTCAGTTAAAAATCGAAAATAAGATTTCACCTTTAAAGATGACATACTTGTGACGTACATGACATCAACATGTACGTTCCACCCACTTGAGAAACTTTCAGTGTCGCATATTATCAAATACAAAGAAATGTATCCATCCACCTCTTCCTCCTCATTTCCATTTGGATACAAATCTACTCTCCTAACAATTTTAGGATTAACAAAGTACGTATAAATAAAAAATGACAGATATAAGAGTGAATGAAACTCATTATACTTGCACAAGAATTTTAATTAGAAGAGCTAACCATTTATGACCGCTGGCTTCAAAAACATCAGATTCGATTTTGATATTTCATCTTCAGAGAGAATTGAGAAGGACTCGATTTTTAGCATGTAGTGGGCTGGTTCCCTTTTTGTGGTTGATAAGAACATACGGTACCTGCCGTATAAAATAAGCGTACCAATCATCAATTGAGAATATTGATAATTAGACTAAATTAAGACTGTAATATGCTGGTACCTGCAAGAGGCTAGCTAGAAAATTTCCAAATTCGTGTTGTACGTTTGAAGTTCTATCTGCGGTTCCCTAAAGCTGAACGTTGGGATATAGCGTTTAGTGGCATCTTAGATTGTATATATAGTGGTAATCAAGGATCTTGCAACGCTTTTCAAATTGTGAATACAGATGGTCGCACATGTAAAATTTGAATTTAAAACTGACATTAAATGAGTACAATGCAACTCAATAGAAGTAGGGAATCCGAATGGTTAAAGTTTATTCTAGAACAACGGAAGTTCTTTGGGAGGTGGAAATTACCAAGCAAAGAGTACTTCAATGCATCCCTTGAATTTATAGAAAAGAAGCGGCTTCTTTTAACAATAACATATTACGAAAACCTCTCTATTCTTCATTAGTTCATGCCATATCATATCTTATTAAAAGTTTGTCGTCGTTTTTGGGTAAATTAAATTTAATGATTTACATAACTGATTGTAATTGACACTTTGTCGAATTCAAAATGAACAAGCATACTGGGGTATTATGGGACTATGACTCACAGAGGATTACTTGATCAGCAGTCCAAAATTAGCGCCAGTGGTTTTTTTTTGTTATTATTATTATTATTATTTTATTTTTTATTTTTGAGACGGCGAGGACCAAAACTAACAATGAAGCCACACCTAGCAAGGAGCTAGGAGGACCAGAAAAGCAGGAACACAAATTACATATGAAGAAAAGGGGAGGTACGCCAATCTATCCAACTAGGCCTTGAGCTTTTACCTCTGCATGTATACCACATATACACCATTGAAACCATCATGTGCGTTACTTTGGACCGATCCATACACGAATTATTGAAAACAACGTCGTTCTTCCCCTTCCATATGCTCCGGAACAGTCCATACCATAACCATCATCACTTTGCGTTTCTTTGGGCAGTGTCCCCAGTTCGATGCAAATTCAATGACTTCGCCAATAGAGTTGAATTGAGTTGCTGGAATGTCGCACCATCTCCAAATCCATTCCATTGCCTTGACCGTGTACGGGCATCGCATGAATAAATGGTCTACAATTTCGCTGTCAACGTGACAAAGACCACATCTAGTACTGTTTGGGATCATTATGCCCCTATCCCTTCTTGGGACCGGTACATAGCTCAACTGCAAGAAGTACTGATCCACCTTGACTAAGTACTTCAAAATAAACGATCACTACCTAGACTATAGAGAAATACGAATAATTAACTGAGAAACACAATGATATAAAGTGGTTCACTTGACAACGAGTCAAGCTACAACCTACTATACTATACGTCCACTGTGAGAACCGAGAAAATATCATTGATAAACTTCAAGGTTTTACAAGAGAGAAATAGAGACTATTTTCACAATGTTCACATCCCGAACAGTGGTGATATCTACCATTTGATATCTATAATATCTCAACATATTATCCTAGTGAAGGATAAATGAGATTTATATAAGAAAATATGGAAAATCGAATACACAAGGTCTTGGACGGGAAAGGCCGGATTAGGCCTGAGCACCTAGTCGCTTTATAGGCCTAGAAGTGACTATAAAATGCTCCCCATGCAGCCCTGTCACTTTGATACTATGCCCTTACGCATTCCCAAGATATTCTAACAGCCGATGTGACAACACCAAGGCAGGGGTACAACCAAGGACTCCTCCTCCGGTTGTACGACCCTTCCTTAGACTGCAGTTGAGTGGCATGCCCTCAGACGAGACAATGTAACTGTGTGACTATGCTTCTACACTCCAATCGAACTACATTTCGGTCAGAGGCTAACTCATTGCCCAAGAAAACTCCTTGGTCTGACGAGGTGTGACCTTCCTTAGTCCTCTAGATCCAATACTCTTCGGTTCCAACCCTTCTGTTGATCTAAAGAAGCACTTCTATCATTCTGAGTGAGATTCACCCAACTCGTGATATATTCTTCCACTGTCGATCCGCTTCGTTAATCTGATCGGATCGAAGAACTTACTTGACCGAGAATTAAGAATTCTTCCGAGGCATTGACTCAACAGCACTGACAATTCTTCGCCTCCGTTTTTTGTTGCTTCAGACAGTTGAATCTCTTTGGTCATCTGGACTTCTCCGGTTGGATTAGGCTCCACACTTTGCTCAACATCCCTAAGGGCTCCTGCGGCTGGAATTCAACCCAATTTTGCTCTCCAAACAAAATAAGAGATTTTTATCGGAACCCAACTGATCCAAAAGATAGGGTCGACCCGACTATCAATACTGCTTCAGCAATCTTTCTCCTCAAATCGCTACTGTATATCTACCGTCTTGAGCAAGGTTGAATTTGCATGTATCTGGACTGTTAGATAATCGAACTTGTTGACTATTCAAAATAGTCGTAGCTCAGATGCCTCTTATGTGTTTAATGCAACTCTATTCCAACGCCAGATGGTGCCCTCATTTGAGATTCGCTTTGGTAAAGAACAAAATTCGCTACTCTCCAGATTGTATAACAAAGGGAATCTAGATTAAAGTTCACCATTTCCTGTCCAATTATCTTTCAAAAATATGATATTGGAACCGTCCCCTGCAACCTGCGAAAAAAGTTTATTAGAGGATAAATTATCCCCCTGTCTCGTAACCTCCCCCGGTGACTTAACAATATTATGTCACACTCCATTCATCGATTTCTTAGTTGGGAATAGAAAATTTCTTTTCTTAATGCTGTGCAACCCGCCTATGATCTTGCACGTCTATTGGAATTCATCATCCACAGCACGAGCAAAGCTAGGTTTGGTGCTTTTGAACGGTCCTACTCCCATCCCATCGTCATCCTTCGAAGATATTATTTTTCCCCAAGCCACCCCGCTAACTTTGTTTTCTCCTCATTACCACCCTATAAAAAGCATCTCCTAATTTTCTCTAGATAATCTATTATAGCCGTTGGGACTTTGAACAAAGAGAAATAATATTGGGGTAGGCTGACAAGAGTTGACTTTACAAGGGTTAATCGTTTACCTAAGGAAACTGATTTAACCTCCATTTGGATAAACAAGCATGAATTTTGTCAATTACGTGTTTATAGTTTCTTTTATTTTAAATGTCATGTTTGCTCTGATCAGGACACCTAAATAGGTGAAAGGGAGTTTTGCTACTTCACATCTAAGTAACCTTGCTCTTCTATGGGATTCCCTTGAGAAAATGCCAGATAACCTTTGATTTATAAAAGTTAACCTTTAGATCGGATGACGCATGAAAGCATCTAAGAATTCTTGACATATTTATGATATTATCTTTTGTCCACTCACCAATTAGTAGGGCGTCACCGGCATAAAATAAGTGCGATATGGTGGTGTTGAATTTGGAATTTTAATCCCTATAAAAATAGATTTTTTGCAGGGCGTTTTAATGCCAATATTTAATCTTCCATAGTAATTATAAACAGAAACAGTGATAAATGATCACCTTGACGAATCCCTTTGTTGATTGGAAATTCTTTAGTCGGAGAACCGTTGACAAATACCGATGCTCTAGCAGATCCTAGGCACCCGCTATCCAACTTCGCCATTTTGGTCCAAATCTCATTTATGACATTACATAATCTAAATAACACCCAGTTGATGCAATCAAAAGCTTTATCGAAATCGATCTGAAACAGGAACATCTTTTTGTTGGATTAGGTGTCTAAGCCATGACTAATAATTAGTATTTATCTAATTAATTTTAGCAAAGTCCATTTGGGTTGCCCTCATATCAGGAGGTTTGGTAGAAAGTTCAGTAGAGAGAAAGATTAATTTATTATATGAATAATAAATCAATAAAATTTAAATAAATAGTTTATTAATATATTAAAGTGATAATATATTAATTAGAAACTATATTGATTAATTAGAAATTAATCTGGAATTAATTGGAATTAATTTGGTGATTAATTTAATTAATTAAAGGTGCAGGGACTAGAATTGTAATTATTCAATAGTTGAGTAAGTGACATTTTTAGTAGTATATATAAATGGCGGAAATATATATAGATATATATATTTTCTATTTAATATATATAGGATAAATATAGTTTGAATTATTAAGATAAAGGCTTATCTTAATTTGAATTCAAAAAGGTTTATCTTTAAGGTTTATCTGGTTATCTGTTGGAGGCTATAAATAGGGAGCCCCAGAGACCATAAACCTGTGCCACTTTTACCTAGTCTCTCTGGAATTTTCGTGACCTCTCTCCTGCTCCCTGGGTGTGACTTCATTTGAGGCAGGACATTTGTGTTGCTTTGCTTCCAAGAAATCCTAAAATGTTAGTTATTCTGATTTTGTTCTTTTAGTTAATTTCTTATAAGCCTTTAGGAATTATTATATGTTCAATTAGAAGAAAACATAGATCCTTATAGGTTGCATGTGAACTTAGGTTTTTAGTTCATTGATTTGCATAAAACCCTTTAGTGGTATCAGAGCTTTTGGTTGTTTTCTTGTTGAATAGGTATAATAGTTTTCCTAAATTTTAGGGTTTAAAGCTTATAAACCCTAATATTATTGAAATCGATTTAGGGTTAGGGTTTTGAGAACCCTAGCCCCTCCCCCTTTTTGTTTTTCGAAAATTTGATTAGGGTTTTAGAAGGTATTCTATTTTTGGTAACTTTAATTTGATTAATTAAATGGATAACCTTAAACCCATTATTTGAAATCGAAAATTAGGGGGTTCAAGATAGGTTTAAATTAATTTGATTAATTTGGTAAAACCTATCTACCTTTGAATTAATTTAATTAATTGGTAATTAAAAGATAATTCAAGGATTTAATTTAATTTAATTTAATTGTTTTTTTTAATTGGCGAAAATTAGAAGATAAATCCTAAAATATTTTAAAAGGTTTAAAATATCAAAATTTAATTAATTTAATTAATGGTTTAATTAAAAGATAATTAAATCGTTTTTAAAAGGTTTAATTTAATTTTAAATTTAATAGTTTAAATTCCAATACATTAAAAGATAAACCAAAAACATTTTAAAAGGTTTAAAATTCATCTTATATATATTATAATTAAAAGTTAATATTATATGTATAAGATTTAATGGTTAGTCAAATCAATAGTAGGCCTCATTCACGAAGCTGATCTATAAATTGGGTATAAGGAGACTGCCTATAAAATGACAGTCTAATGGGTGTCCACTCTCACCCACCGCTCGCCTGATCAGTGGAGGGTCGTTAACCAAACGGGTTTGATAGGACCAACTTAATCTCATTAAAAGTATAATGATATTATTCAAAGTACTGGAACAGCTTAATAAAACCCAAATGTAGTTACTTTAGGAAAAATGTGAATTGGTGCTAATCCATGAAATTACACATTGCACTTTATGAAACATTGGTGGAGCGTGTGTGGTTTACCGGCACACCAATAGGGGTTCATAAAGAGTTGCAATGGGTTTCCCGGGTGTTATCATTGTTGATGGAGCGTGTGTGGTTTACCGACACATCAATTGGAGATGATAATTAACCCGAGAGTACCAAGCTAATTTGCATGGTTATTCACATCCAGTTTGTGATCCTCGACATCCCGGTCACAAATAGTGGAGCACATCTGAGATTAAACATGTCATTGAAAAGTTCAATGAATCTCAACAGATCTAGGAATTTCATAAGATGAAATTGATAAGTGTTTATCTACCTCAATGACCATTATGTTGTGATTACGGCATCCCTCTTCACACCATAGTTGGGGTATTTTGGATCCTAGCCTTATTAAATAACATATTGGGTAATTATTTAAAAGGATCAATTAAACTAATAAATTATGTTTATTTTATAGATGTCAAGTGTCAATTCTCCTCCTTCTCCTCCTTCACCCATTTATGAAAGCATCAGAATGCACCTGCCAAATATGGAAAGGCTGATTGGCCTCAACTGTAAGGAATGGCTTCGCAATTGGAGACTGGTTCTCAGCATTGTTGGCAAGCTACATCTCACCGAGTATCCGATCCCGGTCCTACCGGAATAAGTCATCATAAAAGGTTCTTATGATAAGCATAACCTCTTAGTTGATGAATCCGAAGAGATTCGTGACCTCATGCTATTAACCATTGACCCCGAGTTTCGCAAGGATTTTGAATCCTTGGGGCCATATGAGTTAATGCAACTGGTTGAGGAAAGGTTCTAAAAACCAGTTGAAGAGGAACGAGCTAGGATCTTCAAAAGACTTGCAAAGTGCAAGCTAAAAGCAGGAAGTAGCATCAATTCGCATGTTCTTCAGATTGAAGCGTACATAGGCGAATTGTACAAACTTGGTTATTCCATGAGTCAGGAAAAGAGTGTTAACATTCTACTTGCTTCGCTGACTAGTGAGTACGATCTGTTCATTCAGACGTATAGAAAGGAAGACCAGAAAAAGGCCCTCATGGAAATGCGTCCGCTGTTGACTTTATATGAGTCACTCTTGGACAGGCATAGCTCCAATGGCCCAGCTACTTCTGGATTAAGTCTAGTGAAGAGACGTAACAAGAAACGGTCGAGACCGCTTGGACATGTCTCAAACAAGGAATCCACTGAATCGGATACAGTCACGGAAAGATTGGAAGACGCTCCAACTCTTTTGAAAGCTCAGGTATATCTAAAAACCTCAAAACTCCTGTTCCAAGATTTTTTGATACATAATGTGATAGTCACATTTTGGTTTGTATGCAGGGAATCAAGAAGGCACGGGACTCTGGCGCATAGGAGCACATTTGGATTGGATCTCCAGCTCGTGCAGTTTTAAAGTTTAGATAGATATTAACATATTGTTATTAGCCTTTAGATGCGTTCTAGCATTGTCTTTCATATATTACATTGTTCAAGGATTTTTGTTTTTAATAAAATTATCAATTTTCTTTTAACATCTGTTGTATGAAATTGTCCTTGAAATGTTATATGAATGTGTTGAATGTATGATTAGTAATAACTTGAATGTTTATACATCCAAAGTGTTTGGATTCAAGAATTGTGTCATTTATAATTGTTAATACAAATGTTATAAGAATCAATTCAACCAAAGGTCCAGTTGGACAGGACTTTGGAATCATTTGACTCAAAGTCAGTTGATGATTGAGTTCTTTATAAAGCACATGTGGCAAGAAATGAATCACCAAAAGATCCAGAGGATAGGATTTTGGAATCAGTTGACTTAGAGTCAACTGAAGATTGCAAGTCTTGAACAAAGTTAACAAAGTCATAAGTTCACATAGATATGTAAAAGACATTGAGATTAAGAGCAAGGGACACACCTGTTGCTGTGTATTGCTCGAATCTTGATATAGAACACAATTGTTTGTACTTCACGATATTCATCATTCCGTATGACGAATATGACTTGGCTTATCAGGATAAGCGATTGAATTGAAACCTTGAACAGTTCAAGGACTTCGAAGGAAGTACAAGTTCCATAGAACCTGAGCAATAACATAAACTGAGAAAAATGTTTCACAATTCATTTTCTTCCAAGAACATTAATAGTTATAATGTGTCTTAGGGAAGATAATGGAGCATTAGTCGAAACAGTTCGACCCTCGATGTATGAGATACATTGCCAATAAGTTTCCAATAAGTTGAATACTATACCAGTCAGTCCATATAAACCATATTCCGACCACATCCTAGACTAAGTAGGTCTTGCAGACACTGTCTGAAATGCAAAGCTGGGATTATCCCACTTATACATAGAAAGTCCAGGGTCTTTTAGTGTTCATCCGAACCTCATGACTAGCCTCAACATGATCAGCATTGTCGTTTCATTGGCTATGCCGCTGTAACTGTAAAAAGAAGAGCTCTTTGAGAAAGAACTCATGTTCTAAGGAAACAGTGGGAGTTGGGACAGTCCTGAATGAGTTCAGGATTAGCCAAGTGAAAGAACCTTTAGTCATCACTAGGCTTGGAGCAGAAATCAGATTTCTGTTTTGCAACTGACATGATCTTCTCTTGGCCAGTAGTATTGATCACCATCATAAGTAGTTATGATCAGGGTGACATACCGATTGGTGGTAAAACACTATAGTTGGTACATATTTATAATCCGACTACTTGGAAGCATTGGTGAGCCCGGTTGCTGCCAAACAAGAGAACCTTAGGGCGAGACATAGTCTATGTGAAATTTTGATTGATTTTACACCTGGTCTAAAAACTAGTGGGAGTAACTGAATCATCAAAAGAAAGCAACATGGACAGATACGTACCTTCAGAACATCTGGTTGAGTGAGGCGATACTTAGAGTCAAGTAATTGATTCTGGGAGAAGCACTCTAAATAGAAGATGAAATCTGAAAGGATACTGTATGGCACATTGTGAATCGTTAGTGAAGCGCGTGTGGTTAACCGGCACACTAATAGGGACTCACAAAGAGTGTCATAGTATAAAGGTAAATAGGCCCGGGATTTCCTCACGAGCATCTTGCAAGAAAGGATATTCAGATTCTCAAAAATATGCCAAAGGATTGGATTTTGAGAAAGGGCTGAAAGATTTCCATTAAAATATCAGAAAGGTTTGGATTCTCAAAATGTGCCATAAGTCCTGGATTTTGTGAATAGTTCATAACCGTGTCAAAGCCAGTGAGAGTGTCGCTGTTATCTACTATCTCCATATGGGGGTTACATACTGTTTCTAGGAAACGTCTCTTTTCATTACGAAGTGTAATGACTTGGTGTTAAGAGACGGATTGCTATGAAAGACTTAATAGAAATACGGCATACTCAGGTGGTTGTAAACGTCTATGAGATAGATCCAGACTCTGCCAAAATGATCTTGATGAGATTCAAGATGCATAGACTGAGGAAAGGGTTTTTCTTATCATTGCAAAGTGTGATGACTTGGCATGAAAGAAATTAAGAAGGTGCGACATACTCACGTAATTCACAGCCATCTATTGGATAGATGAAATCGCCAGCATAGACCTAGCCAGCATGATCTTGATAAGATTCAAGATGAATGAGAAGAGTCTCCGAAAGGAAATAGTTTTTTCGAATATCATGACACAAAGATTATAAATAATCTTTGGATTCCGAAAGGGTTTGGAATAAGATTGGATCGGGTTCCACAAGTTTCTTGGATCGATCATAATGTCATGAACATGCCATGATGACTTGATGCTTAGGACATAGTAAGTTGGATTCAGGACGTTATCTGGCTGGGAATACTGGATGGATTGTTTGAACTCAAGTGAGAATTCATTGGGAAAAAATTGGGGTGAAAGTGATAGGGTTAATTTGAAAGGGTTTTCAAAGTGGTAATTATTAACGTCAGGTCATGATGTTAAAGGACTTCATGGTTAAAGAATCTCGTTGGTATTCTGATGGAGCGCGTGTGGTTCACCGGCACATCATAACACCTCGAAAAAGTCTTAGGGTGCAGTCAAGTAGACTAAAGACCCCAGAACCATAGGAAGTCACAGTACACATTACCAGAATTGAGTTAGAAGAGAAATTGACAGGATAACATATTGAGATGTTATCGGATGAGCATCCGATTGAATCATCTGCAATAAAGTGTATAAGTATAAGATACTTTGGATACATAGAAAGATTGTAAGGTTCATAAAGACATAGATGTAAAATTAGAATTGAAAGTTTAAAAGAAATCATGAAACCGATAATAGTTTATGACAAGGTCAGACTTGGTGATTACCTTGTGGAGACTTGGTAATAAGCAGGAGTAGCTGCCAATCAGATCTTTATGTTTCACTTTCGCATGTTTTACTTCCCGAAAAATTTAATTATTCAGATAGGTCCACAGTCGCTCATACTTTGGGAAGTAAGTATTGAATCAAGACTGTCATGAATTGGTTTGTACACTGTCTAAGGAGTTAGACATAGCAATAGGATTTCTACAACATTCATGAGTACTTAGAAATAGAGATTTGAGTATTGGATAAACCCACGCTCAATATATTGCTTCATGGATTATATCACAGACAATGTTGAGACGATAATATCTTATGATCATGAAGTGGAGAGATATGAGTTATAATTTACAAAGGCAGTTGTTCATTGATAGTACGAAAACGCATCGGTAACTCGATGTTATAAAACGTGTTGTTGTGAATGATTTGAATGGTAAAAGATATAAGCATATGAGTCAAAACTTATTCGTTCCTTGACCCTGATGGGAAACAGATATCTGTAGGCCTCTCGATGATTTTGAAGTTGACTAAAGTGCTGGCCAGCCTGGACTAAATTGATGTGTTCAATTAGAAGTTCTAAAGTCATAAGCAGAATCGAAAAATCGGGAAACAGAGTATCAGACAGAGATTGATCTCAATCCATGTCTCGTGTCTGAAAATATCTTGTTGGACGAAGGATCATATGATCACTTATCTATGGACAGAACTGACTGGGTCAGAGTTCGGCAGCAGTTTCTAGGAAGCTACAGTTTGCTGATTAATTAGAGGGTAAATTAGTAATTATAGTCATAGACTTATCCAAGTGGGAGACTGTTGGATTAGGTGTCTAAGCCATGACTAATAATTAGTATTTATCTAATTAATTGTAGCATAGTCCATTTGGGTTGCCCTCATAGCAGGAGGTTTGGTAGAAAGTTCAGTAGAGAGAAACATTGATTTATTATATGAATAATAAATCAATAGAATTTAAATAAATAGTTTATTAATATATTAAAGTGATAATATATTAATTAGAAACTATATTGATTAATTAGAAATTAATCTGGAATTAATTGGAATTAATTTGGTGATTAATTTAATTAATTAAAGGTGTAGAGACTAGAATTGTAATTACTCAATAGTTGAGTAAGTGACATTTTTAGTAGTATATATAAATGGCGGAAATATATACAGATATATATATTTTCGATTTAATATATATAGGATAAATATAGTTTGAATTATTAAGATAAAGGCTTATATTAATTTGAATTCAAAAAGGTTTATCTTTAAGGTTTATCTAGTTATCTGCTGGAGGCTATAAATAGGGAGCCACAGAGACCATAAACCTGCGCCACTTTTACCTAGTCTCTCTGGAATTTTTGTGACCTCTCTCCTGCTCCCTGGGTGTGACTTCATTTGAGGCAGGACATTTGTGCTGCTTTGCTTCCAAGAAATCCTAAAAGGTTAGTTTTTCTGATTTTGTTCTTTTAGTTAATTTCTTATAAGCCTTTAGGAATTATTATATGTTCAATTAGAAGAAAACATAGATCCTTATAGGTTGCATGTGAACTTAGGTTTTTAGTTCATTGATTTGCATAAAACCCTTCACTTTTTTTAACTGCTTTGGCCCAAGAACACCTCGTTAATAATTAAAGGTCCGTCAAGGATATTCCGCCTTTCAATGAAGGAGGTTTGGACCACGTCAATGATTGTACTCATGCCTCGTTTGATTATAGAAGCAATAGTTTTTGCAACGATTTTGTACATAGAACCAATTAGGCTAATCAGACGGTACTCATTTAGAAAGATCGGGTCGTTGACCTTGAACAAGTGTGATAAACGACGAGTTGCAACCCCTAGCAAAAGTCCATCATTCTTCAAAGTGTTTTCCATACGCCATAATATCATCTTTTAACATCGACCAATACGTCTTCAAGAACTTGAATGTAAAGTCGTCAGGTCCCGTGCCTTTTCACTACCACAATCCCAAACGGTGTCTTTAACCTCTTCTTGAGTGAATGGTCATTCCAACTTGATTCATTCTTCAAGTGATAGTTTTAAAATCATTGTTAATGAATTTTAGGCGAGAGGGATGAGATTCATAGAAATTTTTAGTGTAAAACTCCTATATTTCATCTTTGATTTGAGTTGGATTAGTGCACCATTCTCCGTTAATAGACAGACCCTGAATCTTCATCTTCCTAATTTTATTATTCATGTAGGGGTGAAATAATTTACTGTTTTCATCGCCCTCGATGTTCCATTACACGTGTGATTTTTTGTTCCAAATACAGTTAAGCTAATTTTAATAACACCAATATATGATATCGACCATCCCTTCTTTCGTTTATTTCCTTTTCATTTAGGTTTCTTTCTTCCGCTAATCTGTCAATCTCAATCATCTTTAGCTTGATATTTTTAAGTTCTTCATTTTCTCTTGCTAACGTCTCCTTCTTCCATTTTTTTAGGGATTCTTTAATCGCTTTTAGTTTTGAAGCAAAGATCTTATTAGCGGTATGTGTCCCAAATGATAACGCCCAAACAAGTTTTATAAATGAGTCTACTCCTTCCCTATTTAGCCACGAGTTAAAGAACCTGAGTGGAGGAGGGCAAAAATTACTGCGTGAAGAAATGTAGATTATAGGTGAGTGGTTCGATAACTCTCGTGGTAACGCCGTAACTGAAGGATTTTGATGCAATCCCAATAAATTTTGACAGATCAGGAACCGATCTAAGTTGCTAAGTTTCAGCCCATCACCGACCATGTACGTGAATCTACCCCCGCCCATGTTAAGGTACATTAGACCCACTTCATAAATGAATTGATTGAATAACTGTATGTCTTTATGATAGAACTGCGAGTTTACCCTTTCCGCTGACCTCCTAACTATGTTAAAGTTTCCAAAGAACCTCCTAACTATGTGTGTGTGTGCGCGTGTGCGTGTGTGTGCGCGTGTGTGTGTCACTAGTACAGAAGTGATTTGTTGGTGCGATGAGTTTTTTTTAATTGATGCGGTTGAACAACAAAACCGCATTATAAAGGGAAAAAACCATGATATCGCATCGATAAAAGAAGAAACCGCACCATTTATAATGTTTGTTGATGCGGTAACTATTAATCGCATTAAAAATTGTTTAATTAGTGCGGGTTCGTCCAATGACAATATTAAAACCTTATTTTTACTACGAAATTTTACAATCGCTTATTTAAAACCGTACTTTTTTACTGCGAAAGTTCACAAACGCACCTTTAAAACGTCATTTGTTGGTGCGATAATTATTAATCGCATTAAAATTTGTTTAATTAGTGCGTGTTCGTCCAAATACACTATTAAAACTTTTTTTTACTGCGAAAGTATACAATCGCACCTTTAAATCCATATTTTTTACTGTCAAATTTTACAATCGCACCTTTATAACGTCATTTGTTGGTGCGGTAAGTTTTGATAGCATTAAAAAATGATTGTTATTTAAATACAATAAATTTGGGGCTTTTGTTAATCCTGAAATCGTCCTTCAATCAAGCTTTTCCTTCTTCTTCAAGATCACCCGGTTGCATTTACTTCATTTCATTAAAGCCGGTTGCATTTACTTCTCTTCAGTTAAGGTGAGTTTATATCAAACCTTTATTAATTTCGTTAACATAGAAGTCATTATATAACACCCGACAACTGAAATCTAGATTTCAAACATTTATAAACCGAATAACAGAAACATTCATTAAATGTTGTTTATTTTAATTTTCAGATGGATCGTGATTATTAGATGTACAAAACTTCACGTATATCCAGATAAAGAAGTTTATTGTGGATCTTAAAGTTGTCACCAATATGTTAAAAGTAAAACAAATTGACATTCTTTGTGACAACATTGGCACAATGGATCAAGAAAAATAGCTAAGGTCTCACGAGAGTGTCACGCATATACTTAGACGTACAGTACCACCTTTGTCTTTATATTTATATACATAAACGATGTATTTTTTGTAATTTATAATGTTTATAAATTAATAGTGCCGCTTTCTCGTTTTCATTGTAATTTTTTAATTCTGTCCATTTTTTTCTTTAAAAGTATAATCAAATCAGACCCAACCTGAGGCAATGGACCGGCCTGACCAGATAAAGCTAGAAGCAGTCTAGACAAGCAAACCATCTGTCCTTCATGAGCCCAAATTTGTAGCCGCCGTAGGTCCGGACGGACTAGATTTTCCTTAACAGCCGTTAACTGGACTTTGGTTTTTGACTGGACTGGGCTTTTGGGAACCGAGTGGAAGGTTAGCAACGCCTTTTTGATTAAACAAGAGTAGACCCGAAAAGTTGAAGACAAAAACTTACATAATGGCCATCCCCTAAGAATCTAATAGAATGCAAACTTGTGATATGACTTGTACGATCCTTTCATGGTCCTCTTATCTCACCGCAGTACAACGGAGTCCTACCAAGGTTCAAGCATATTCCGACAAACCATCCCACTTGAACGATAGAGTGAGAACCAACATGTTAGAAACCTCTACTCTAACATTTACATACCAATATATTATTTACTAAAACATACGAAAAGGCGTATATAATTAATTACTTCAGTTTCTTGATCCATGCTTCTGTCCCCTTGGTTGCACATAAAAGATCAAGCTGTCACAAAAAGGTTACACAACATGTGATTCGTTGCATCTACCAAGTTCATTCTAATCACTTGGCAATATGTCTCACCTGACCGTTGAACCGTTGAACCGTTGAACCGTTGAATACAGTCACATTTACACCCTTCGAAAAAAGCTCATCGACCTATAGAACAATAGCGATAAGCACTTTAATCATAAAAAAAACTTGAAAATTTTGTTAATATTGCAAATAGATGAACCATCTAGGCTGATTATAATTTGCAACACTTGGGCGTTGTAGATCATGACAAAAATAGGCATCGCTAAAAGTTAAATAAGCTAAAAGCTTCACCTCTGCGATTCTCGGTCTCATTAAGTCGATTTCCATGGTAAATCTTGACCTCCCCATCTAAAAGACATTTGTTATCATTAATATGATATGTATAAGTACGAAAATCGTATGAAACTATATTAAGAGCTTACTCTACGTCATTGGGAATATTTTTGAGCTTCTGTCTAATCGGACCATTCATGACAGAATATAGGTCAGTGGCATTGGCTTATGAGACCGAGGCTTAAGGTTTCTTTCCCAATCTTCTCGATGCTTTTGTCGACAAAGAGGTCAGATCGTATCCATATAGCAATCCTATTCTACTTGGGATATTCAAGATTCCCGTATTTACATGACCAATACCAAAGAGAATATTGGGAACACTTTAGGTTCCGATGTTTACATGATGCACAGAATATTATAGAATAATAATGATACCAACTCATAAAATTTCTAAACCCAATAACTAAAATTCGACAACATACCTACATATATTTTCTCCAGCAAGTGAAATTGAATCGTACAAATAATGCAAGTTTCATAAATACAGAAGATACACAAAATGTAACATTCTAAGCAAACCAAGTTAATCATAATAACTCAAACTGTCGTAGATATGTACAAGAAAAAAAATGTATAAACAGGGCAGGTCCAAACTTTTTTGGGGCCCATGGCAAGAGGAGAAACAAAGGCCCCTAAAATATTTAGTAAAACTATTTATAAAAAAATATTTTCTAGCATTTTTCATAATGATAGTTTTAAAGATACATATAGCTATAACAATTACAAGTAGTCGTTTTTTAATACCTTGGTGTTTTCCTTCAATATTTGGAACTACTGTCATAACCTTGATCCCTTATATAATTTATATTAAGATGTAACAATTTCAGTGCATCTAATAATTCATTAAAAAATCTTATCCTGGAAGTACAATTTTCTTTAAATAATTATAAAAATATTCAACAACTTGTATTTGTTAGAAGACTAATATATATATATATATATATATATATATATATATATATATATATATATATATATATATATATATATATATATATATATATATATATATATATATATATATATATATATATACATATATATATATATATATATATATATATATATATATATATATATATATATAATTTGGACATATAATTTTTGGGCCCACTAAGACGATGGGCCCTGAGCGGTCATCCGTGTTGACCACCTTCAGGTACGGCCTGTGTCTAACAACCAATTCTTACATTCAATGACAAATCTTGAAAAAACCAAAGCTTTAAATAAAAACGTTATGTTGAGCCACAAATTTTTTTTTTTGGAACCGGCAATTTGGTCTCACCTGAGGGTACTTTGCCCCGTAACCCAGGGCGGTTGGCAATTACCTATGGCGCAAGAGCCTTTCCCCTCCACCTGTGCCTCGCTTCCAGGGAAAATCCCCAACATGCATCGGCGTTAGTTGGAGTCGAACCCCAGACCTCCACCCACATGGGTATATAACCCGGGTGCATCAACCCAGCTAAGCTAGGCATCACTTGCTGTTGAGCCACAAACTTCAACCAAAATAACGACATTAATTAAGCACATGTTTTAGACAGTTTTTCTGAATGCCAACAACTAAAATCTTTGCTTCAACAATAAGCCTATTGTTCAATATGAAGCCCTTTGTCGTATCACGAAGTTCATGTAATGGCATGATACGTTCAAAACCACAACTGGTAGCCGATTGGCAAAACCATTTATCACTTTCTGAAAGAAAGAAGAGAAATACAAAACATTAACAGCTACGAGATACATAATCAAATATTCATGAACTATATAATTGAGAGCTAATAAAAAGCAGAATAATAAAGGTGTACCTTTTACTCCATCGTCATAACCACTTTGGTTCTTAACCCGAAGTTCGAATTTTGCATAAATTCTCCAACCATTAGGAAACAAGCGTGCTTCATGCACATTTAAAAAACACGACAAATCTGTACCTGCTCCTGTAGCATTACCAGCTGCTACTGTAGCAGTAGAAAAACCAGAGAAATTTGTAGCTGCTCATAGTTACATGAAAACGTGACCCCCCCCTCGTTCTACGTTCCGGATCGTGCGTTCCAAAAACGGGTTCATAGTCGTTCCGTACGCTATGAAAACGTGATCGGCACTTCTTCATTCTCCGATCCAAATCAAGTGAAATCGAAGATCCTAATCAATTGCAATCGCCATCCAGTCAATCGAATTCGTCGTTCCAATCGATTCGGTACGCCAATTTCACTGAAATTGAATTTTTTTGACGTAATTTTGCTGCTATCGATACGCGACTACGCAATTGCATTCGAAATTCCAAACGTCTTTTGCAGAAATTGGGAACCTAATGGACGCCACTCTTCAATTTCACTTCTGCTTACTTATTCCAAATCACTTCTCACAAAACTAAATCTTCTTCCTCTTCATTCTGTACCTGCGACACCCAATGGACGCCACTCTTCAATTTCACTATCTTTTGGGTTTGAAATTTGAAGTATTTTGGTTTTTGGTATATTATTATTATATATTTTAAAGGTATATTAATATTATATATTTTAGAAATAAATGGTACATCGTACCGGGTTACATGGTACCACGTTCCACGTACCGAAATAACGTTCCGGAGAAGACTATCCCCCCTCGTACCGAATTTTTAAAACTACCGATCCCCGTTCCCGTTCCCGTTCCACGAACCGAAACGTTCCCGTTTTCATGTAACTATGTAGCTGCTCCTGTAGCGCTTCCTTTAGGAAAGAGTGATACAGTCCTTGAATCATAAAGGAAGATAATAAAATCCTAATGTAAAAGACAAACCAGTTAAATGGATAAGGAAGTAGAAACTTATGTACCACTTGACTTTTCCACATTTGAAGACGTCTGAATCAGGAAAGTTGTTTGTTATAGCAGAAAAGTTATCAACAGTCCAAGTGTAAGTATTGGTAGTTGCTGGAGGCTTTGTAATTGTTGGGAATCGGATAGGGTACACGCAGCGGAAACACACTATTACACACACACAAACTCACGAAAATAAAGCAAGAAGAACACAAGGATTTTTACGTGGTTCGGATTCGGTGCAAATCCTACGTCCACGGGCTACAACTAGATTTTATTTAACAATGAGATTACAAGAGATACACTCAATTCTTATAGGTATTGAGTTGTGGTGCATCTATAACCCTTTAGCTATCCTCTATATATACATGTTGGAAATGTATATAATATACATTAGTTTACACCTCAAGTTTGAAAAACTCTTCACCACTTTGAATTCAAACTTTACCTAACAATCTCCCACTTGAAGATTTTTAACATTTATCATTAATCTCCTAACATAACAAGTCTTCCAAGCTTCCAGTTCCCAAGAACAAGCTAAGACCCAGTCAAATTCTCTTAGTTGTAGCCGCCCCTCATCTTTAAGTACTAGAAGGGCCAGTTGAAGCTCCCACTAGCTCCAACTCAGCCGTGGCTAATCCCACCACCGACTCATCCTCTGTCTCAACCGGTTTGGACACTCCACCAGCTCCAGAGATACACCGAGGACCACTAACACTCTCCAAACTTTGCAAACTTCCAACATGAGAGAATTTTCCAGTCTTAGTCTTTAAAACCCAACGGCTCTTTGTAACTGTACCAGGAACACACCCCGTGCTCCCACTGTCACAAAATCCCTGAATGGTTTAGACTTTTCGACTCGTTCAGCTAACATCCCCTTGGCTCCAGAATTCATGTTTGCAAAATGAACTCTCTTAGCACTAGATTTAGCGAACCAGATTTTGTCATGCTTAACAGGGACGGTCATACTTCCCTAGCAGGTACCTCAACCATATATAATGACCCACGCTTCATACCTTGAGCAATCACCGAATTACCATTGACCACCCTCCATTTACCACCACCAAACCTTACTTCCAGTCCTTGTTTATTCAGTTGACCAACAGAAATCAATTTCTTCTTCAGCTCCGGAATCACCCTGACATTCTTCAGGTTCCATGTAGTTCCCAATGAAGTAACCAGATCAATATCTCCTATGCCCGTTACTTGAAGCATCTCGTCATTTGCTAACCGTACCTTCCCAAAATCTCCTTCTTTTAGATTCACCATCGTTTCTCCGTTGTCCATGGCGTGAAACGAAGCCCCTGAATCCATGACCCAAGAGTCTACACAGTTTTCCATACTGAGTATCAATGCATCTTCCTGATAAACATTCTCAGCACCAACACTGTTTAATTCTTTCTTTGGACATTGACTCTTAACATGTCCCACCTCTTGGCAGTTCCAGCACTTCACATTCTTCCAAGTTCTAGATGAACTTCTTCCCCGACTCCCACTGCTCCCACTATTCCTGCTATTCCCTCTACCTCTTCCAATATTTAATAACTCAGAAGAAGAAGATCCACCTTGATTCTTGCGTCTGACATCCTCGCCAAGAACCAAATTTCTAACCCCTTCAAAAGTCATACCACTGGTCCCCACTGAACTTGTAACAGCGGTTACTGTTCCAGACCAGCTATCAGGTAGTGAAGCTAGTAGCAGTGAAGCTTGAGTCTCGTTATCAAATTTAATTCCCACAGATGACAATCTGGACAGAATTGAATTTAGATTGTTAATGTGAATCGTAACTGAGCTGTCTTCATTCATCCTTGTCGTGAACAATTCCCTCATCAAGAACACCTTGTTAGCCGCGGACGGTTTCTCATACATATTCGTCAGAGCATCCATCATACCACGCGCCGTGGTTTCCTTCATGATATTGAAAGCAACGCTCCTTTCCAACGACAAAGTAATAACCGCCTTAGCTTTCTTGTCCTTTGAGTTCCACGCATCTTCAGCAGCTTTTTCCATTTTCTCCGGTTTGTCTCCAAGTACCACGTCCAAATCTTTCTGACATAGCAATGCTTCTAATTGCATTTTCCACCAGCTAAAGTCAGAACCGTTGAACTTCTCGATTACAATCTTGTCTTCAGCCATTACGACAAACAAGAAACAAATCTTTTATAGTACTTTTGTGTGACAGAACAGTACCCTTCAAAGTACCGAGATACCTTTAATACGATTAATAGAAATTAGTTTCTGATGTGGAAGATCAGACAAAACTGCAACCACAGAGCATACTCTAATTTCTAAAACCGAGACCTCCTCCGAAACCCGAAGCTCTGATACCAGTTGTTGGGAATCGGATAGGGTACACGCAGCGGAAACACACTATTACACACACACAAACTCACGAAAATAAAGCAAGAAGAACACAAGGATTTTTACGTGGTTCGGATTCGGTGCAAATCCTACGTCCACGGGCTACAACTAGATTTTATTTAACAATGAGATTACAAGAGATACACTCAATTCTTATAGGTATTGAGTTGTGGTGCATCTATAACCCTTTAGCTATCCTCTATATATACATGTTGGAAATGTATATAATATACATGAGTTTACACCTCAAGTTTGAAAAACTCTTCACCACTTTGAATTCAAACTTTACCTAACAGTAATGGAGAAGCATCTGTCTTTTAGTGTATATTCTGGAACCACAAAAACCTCAGCTCCAAACACAAATGCATCATTGAATAGGTACCCTTTGCTATTATCCTTAAAATGGTCAAGCGATATTAGTTTGTCAAAACCCCATATGATCTGCTTCTCATTAAACCTTGCCCTATTCCCATCAGCATCTATAAAAATCACAAAATGTGTTAATTTGTATAAGGGATAATGCTATAGTAACTCATCGAACTTTTCATTTTGCATTTATTTGGTCCCTTAAGTTTTTCTTTAAGGTCTAGAGGCTTAATGTTTATACAACCCAGAGGCTTAATGTTTATACAACCGGGTTACTGTAGCAAAATAATTTGCTACAGTATCCCACAACATTTTGCATCTAAATGGTCCCTGAATTTTTTTAGATTTTTTCGGATTTTTTCCCTATTGCCCGGTTTTCGAAACCTTAAGCCCATAAGGAGCAAGGAAAAAACCTAAAGGACCAAATAAATGTAAAACGAAAAGTTTGATGGGTTACTGTAGCAAATAAAATACATGTCACCAAAAGAAATAAACTTTACCTTGAAAATACATAGTTTTGACGTATATGATCGTAAACAAAAAATTTGACATCAACCATCAACCCCCCCACGAGACCTTTTGTGTCGCATAATATCAAGTACAAAGAGATATGATTCTTGCCCTCTTCCTCTTCGTTTCCAATCGGATACAAATCGAGTCTCCTAAAAGTAAATAAAAAGGAAGATATAGTCCAATGTAATAAACAGTGATAGAGACAACGTTATTCAAGTTTAAGAGATCTGACCATCTATAACGGCTGGCTTCAAAAACATCAGATTCGATTTTGATGGTTGGATTTTCAGAAAGAATAGAGAACGACTCGACCTTTAACATATAGTGGGCTGGTTCGTTTTTTGTGCTTGATATAGACATGCCTGCAGTACAATACATGCCTACCAATCGATCAATTGTTCAAGAGTGGGCTTAGTGCGGTAATTAGCCTAAATCAAGACTAATATATAATGATCCTATTTATCTTGCAACCACTGGAGCGGAGCAGTTGTACCCGGGGAAAATTTTCAAGAGTGGCGGCAAACTTATACAATTGCAAAACCTATTTAACAAACTCAATTAATCAAATATTACTAACAATATTCACAATAACAAACCCGTGCATTGCCGCTTAGCAGGCGGTGGCCGGTGGACAGCAGGACAGGGCGACGGCGGTGAGCGATCTTCGGTACGTTTTCTACTCATGTTGCTGACTTGTATCTCCTTCTATTTACCTTTTCGCCTTTTTTCTTTACTGCGCAGAATGCACACCTTCATCAATCTCTTTTTATTATTAAGGTTAATTAAAGTTTTGTTGAAAATTAAGAATTTCGGGGATAACGACGTCAAAGGAGATAAAGTTTGTTATCGGCATAACGGCGTAAAAGGATAATAAAATTTTCAAATTATATAAAAAATATTATTTCTTTTTAATAAAGGGCTAATAACATAAAAACCACTATAGTTTGGTCAAAATCCGGTTTAAGCACTATATTTTTTTTTGTTCTAAAAAAACCACCCATACTTTCAAAAAAATTCCTAAAAACCACTCATATTTTCAAAAAGATACATTGCGACCACTATAACAAATTAAAGTCATGATTGTATGTTGCCAAATCGGAACACTTCTTACCCCCGTCGTATTCAAAATTTAGTGGATTCAATTGGACACTCTATGCATTCACAACGTGGCCGAAGAGTTGTAGTTACGAAAACTAAAATTATATGTAGATAACATTATGTATCATTTTCACTGCAATGAAGTTCCAATATTTGCTTAAAATGTCGATATGAAACTTTTCACATAACCTCTCGGTGAAAAAAATCGTTAAAAGTTATAAAATAAAATGAACAGTGGTCAATATGAATTTTTTTGAAAGTATGAGTGGTTTTTATGGAACAAAAAAAAATATAGTGGTTAAACCAAAATTTTACTCAAATTACGGTGGTTTTTATGTTATTAACCCTTTAATAAATACAAAAAATACGATCTGGCTGTTAACATTGTAAAAAAAAAAAAACAATTGAAGTATACATTTTACTAAAAAAATATCATTTAACAATTAAGTATAAAAAATATAATAAAAAAGTACATTCATCTTTGTTAGAGTTTTGATCGGTTTATATTAAATTATAATTTTGGTCCTAGTTTTAGTAATCATGCATAATTGGTCATCAACTCATCATGATTGACAAAATGTATTTGTTTTGAAAATTTTGTGCATATAACAATATCACTTTACATATTTCAATCTAATTTTTTTTTTTATTTTTTTGTATTTTAATAACAGTAAAAAAACTTAGGTCACCCCACACCTCCCGTTTCTATTTCTCACTCTCAATCATTCTCTCTCTCACTCACTCACGCACATACACACATACACACACACACACACAGACACACACACACACTCTCTCTCTCTCCCTCTCTCTCTCTCATACACCCACTATTGGTGCCCCCCGAATTTTAATCTCCACGAGGTTCCAATTGAATGAGTAATTATGGTAATGCATGAAGCTTGACAAGAGTTTAGAAGGTTTTGAACTGATTGAGAAATGTTGGTTGCTTAGTTGGAAGGAGAAAGTTGTGAGTCTTACTGGCTATAGACTTATAACGAAAGAAGAAAAAGATTGAAACTTTTAATGATTTTGAGGGTAACGATTTATTTGACAACAGATCTAAAAGTCGTCGGCTGCCTCAGGCGATTTTGGAAACCGAAGGACGTCCACGATGACAGCGACCACTACCATCACCAGAAGGGGATGTTTTGGTTGGTATCGTCTTCATAGTCCTAGGGTATTTAAAGGTGCAGATTAGGAAGGGGATGTTATCACCAGGAGGTGATGATGATGCAATTTTGGTGTGGGCTAATGTGTGTGAATCGCCAAAGGAAGGAGTGAGACGATGGTCGATGAGATGCATTGGAGGAGAGGCAGAGGGTTTTCTTTACCCTCGGTATAACATCATAAAGGTCCTCTACATGGATATAACATCATAAGGGTTTCCTATTGGCGGAAACAATCCCAAGACATCGTTAAGGGTGGCTATCCAGCCCAAAAGGCCCTCTACATGGGTATAACATCATAAAGGTAGTTATTCAGCCCTAAACATCATAAGTCATCTTATGGAGTCTCACGGTCAATCCCATCCTATATGCAATGCAATGCACAAATGAATGCTCAAAACATCTTTCAAAACGACATCAAAACCTTTATTTGAAAACATCTTTGAAATGACTCTTTTCATGCAATGCACACATAGAATTTACATCAAGTAGCACATAAGAAGTATGCATGAAAATAAGAGAGAACACACACAAAAATTAGAAGATGGATGTGTACTCCTAGAAACTCACCTTCTCGGCCTACAAGGTTGAATGCTACTTCTTCACTTCAAACTCCAATCACTCCTTTCCTACAAGAAAGGATATCCAACATTACTCGCGACTCTAAGACTAGTTTACTTCACTAATTAAGAGTAAAATATTGGTTAAACATTTCTTAGAAGTGGACTTGAGCCTTAGAACCCAAAGCCTAAACCTTAAAGCTCAAAACCCAACAATCTGGACTGACCACCTGACACGGGTGGTTTTAGACCAAACAGTAAGCATGGACCCACTGACATGGATCGTGTGCCAGTACACAAGTCGTGTACGGCCTGTTGTAGCTTCGTTTTTGGTCCTTTTCATTCCCTTTTGACTAAATTCAAGTTCTAACACTTCCCCTAACTCATAGACATCAAAGTGGCATGATTCAAACCCAATTTGTACATAATAATACTCAATTTAAACACCCAATATCATCCTAAATGAACTATTCAAAGTTGTGATCAAAACATTTCTCTATAGCCTTCGAACATGGAATACCCTATTCCCTTCTTTCACTTGGTAAATAACAAACGAAATTCCTTTTTCCAAAGGCTTGGAAACATTAGGAATCATTTAACTCATCATAGAAACACATAAGAGGATAAGAGTTGACTCAAACACCAAGGATTCATCCATAGATGGGTTTTCACCAAAAGTTAGAGTTCATATGAATCAACTAGCATCCATAATGGTTCTCCAAGAATTCAATAATCATAATAAGGAAGGATAGCTACTAAAATTC
This sequence comes from Cichorium intybus, assembly GCA_023525715.1. Lineage (NCBI taxonomy): Eukaryota > Viridiplantae > Streptophyta > Magnoliopsida > Asterales > Asteraceae > Cichorium > Cichorium intybus. Next base: position 6,753,325 of record CM042015.1, on the reverse strand, counting down.
GTTACATATACCATTGGGATCATAGATGTAACACCCGGCTTTTAAAACAAAAACACCCCTGAAAATTTTTCATTTAAAATAAAGGTTTCAATACGTAAAACCATAACAAAAGGGGGTATATTTTATTAAAAACGGGTACAAGTGTATCAAGGAGAGTATAAAATACCGTAATCTCCTTTGAAGCCGGGCTGCTACTGACAGCATCTAAAAGTCCCACTTCTTTAGTCACGGACTCTATCTTTTACCTTATCAGGATCATGCTAACCTGCAGGAACATTTAACAGATAACGTGAGCTATAAAGCTCAGTGAGTAATCATATCTGCAAATAACACGTATAAGAATACATTCATATATAATTTCCTATATATGATAAATCTCTTAACCGTATATCTCTATCTGGATATCAGATCCAAACTCCTAGCCATACTGGCTGACCGTATATCTTTTAGGATTTCACATCCTACTGCATAATCTTACAGGTTGTTATTTGCATACATTTTTGTCCCATATTTCTTAGTCACAATTGACCGCATCGTGTTTCATGGCTATTTAAGCCGCACCATGTGTCATAGCTATATAAGCTGTACCAAAACCTTTTCAATATATAAGTCATAGCCCGAAGGCCGCACCAGCAATTTCATCATTTATTTCATAGCCCAAAGGCCTCACCAGCTTGGGTTCAATAACCCGATATCATGGTCATAAGACCGCACCATATGGATTCAAGTTCAATGTCATAGCCATAAGGCCGCACCAGTTGGATATAACATCCAATATCATAATCATTTATGGCTCACGGGTTTGCCCCGCTTTTGCCTAGACTCACGGCTCCGTTCTTGTCATTTCATTGACTCACGGCTTACCCGGTATTGTCTTTTTATTTTTATCGACTCACAGCTCCGTTCTTGTCTTTCACAGACTCACGGCTTATCTGGTATTGTCGTATTAATGACTCACAGCTCCGTTCTTGTCTATCGCAGACTCACGGCTTATCTGGTATTGTCTTTTCAATGCATTTGTAAACTGTCAAATTTCGTCCCCCAAAGCCGTTTCAATCTGTAACAGTCCAATTAACACATATCATATGTGATATAAGTGAGATTACTCACCTGGATACTTGCTGCATTTAATTCCGGTTGTTTCTTGCCTTTGCATGCACCACAACCATTTGTCCCATACCTATATATTCATTTATATACCAAATGATCATAGGTTAGTCACCATTTCAGTTGACTCTACTACACGAGAGTCCAATATAATACAATTGGGGACCATTTCCAATCATTTTCGAGCAATAACCATCATTATAAAAATTTAATACACTTCCCGAAATATGCGTATTCTACTACAGTACTTTCGGAAGGTCGTATTCTCATTTTAATAATTTTCCATGAAGTTTCATACCATTTTAGACCTATGTTTAAAATTTCAGGTCAAACGGATAAGCCTAGCATCAAAATCAAACTTGGAAATTGCTCAAAAATTTAACAGAAAGCTGCAGGTGTTCTGTCGCGACCACGCGTCGCGACCTACAGTGTCGTCGCGTCGCGACTGCTGAGCAGCAGTCCAGAACTCCCGATTTTTATGCTACAAATTTCCATTTTCTCATATTAAGTGCTTAATACTCTGCTTAATCGATAGGGGTTTGTTCCAAGACCAAAACCCTTCATTTACTTCAAGTTTTAAACAATGGAATTGGTAATTCCAATCCATTTCTAACATTTCTCGTTTTTCACATTTTTGGTCCAAAACCGAAATTATCAAAGATTAATCACTTCTACTGATTTGTTTCAGTCAATATAGCATCTAGAACTCATTTTAATTCATTAGAATCAAGTTTATCACAAGAACTCACAATCTAGGGTTCTTGATCAAAATCTCTATTCTTCAACAATAGCAACCTACTTCCATATTCTTGAATTAAGTTCTTTTAGCATGACTTACTGGAAGTATTAAACCACTTAAACACATAATTCATGACTGAAATTACAAATTTCAGTTTCTATAAAAGTTCATCAAGAACAAACTAGGTTAGAACTTGAAATACTAACCTTCAATACTTCCAATTCTTCAATCCAAAGCCAATAATCGAATTGTAAGCGTCAATTCTTCAAGAAACCTCCAAGACTTGCAACAATCGCTCAAGAACTCTCTCCCGTATGTTCTAAACACTTCTGCACATGTGGGAGAATGTTCTAGCTTTATATTTCTAGAATTTGCATTTTAGTCCTTGGAATTCTATTTCTTGAACTTTTGCCACAACTAACATATTTTTATGACAAAAACCAGTTTTTATAACATTTTAAGTCCAAAACTCAAAATATTGTTACAAACTAAATCCTTGTCTATCCAAAAGACCAAATTACCCTTCTAAGGTAAAATGACCAACTTACCCTTTTATTATATTTACATATAAAGGGTATCTTGGTGTTACAAATTCTCTCCTCCTTCAAAAGATTCCGTCCTCGGAATCAAACAAAGAGTTGGAGGTATATCTATCTCATTAAAATTTCGGTTTCTCATAACGTATGGAAACCTCTTTGGTATTGCCAAAGCACTTTTACCATACCAATCTTCTTATTTCATAGCTATCTCGTTTTCCATCTAACACTCTTCCGGTTATCCCGGGTACCTTAACTACTTATCTACCTTCATTTCAACATGAGGTATTCATTGAAATTTATAAATATATGTTTTCCGCAAATAGAACACACGGAAAACATTATATATATCTTGAAATTCATCAGGAATCTTCGATCAATACACCACAATTTTTACTCTTTGAGACATATGGAAAGGTCCTATGAACAAAGACTCCACTTTCCTTTTTGTCCCAAAACAATCTTTAGTCTTTCCAAAGGGATACTTTGAACACTGTCACCTTTCCCCCTTTGGAAACTTCAACGGTTTTACTCGGCAATCCGCATACTACTTTTGTCGATTTTTGTCTATTTCCAAGCTTTCTCGAATTTACCTAATCTTTTCTTCTGTTCGAGGTACAAATCTCGGGTCCAGCCAACGGCTTTTCCCCAACTTCAGTCTAGCAAATCGGCGTGCAACACGATATTCCATACCATGCATTATACGAGCCATCTGACTGCTGGTACGAAAACTATTATTATCTACGGGTTTTACCAAAGATAGACGATCTTCTCATCTTCCGCCAAGGTCTATTATGCAAGTTCAATGCATATCTTCTAAAGTCTGCATCATTATCTCATTTCGCCCATCAAGATACGGTACTTATTAGTACTTTTGAACTAATTTATTCTTAGGATTTATGCCAAAATCAGCGAATAATTCTATTATCTCGACCCGATACAATCGACACCGGTAACTCACGTCGACAAATTACTCTTTCTATGTAATTTTTCACTACTTTTCGATCTTAATTTCTTCCTTAGTCAGTATAAATTTGCACTGGTTTCACCAACTGGTCTATTATTACTCATATAGTATCATACCCATGCGGTACTTGCGAAGACTATATTACAAAGTCTATACTAATATCGTCCAATTTCTTCTTTGGGACCCACAACGGTTAAATTTTCCGTATGCTTCTAATAATTTGACTTTATCTCAAACATGGCAAACACTTTTTCATATATCTTGCTTCATTCTCAGCTACCAATACATAGGTTTTATCATCCTATACAATTTGGTTCTATCCAGGGTATACTGTATATCTACTACAATATACATCTTTTAAGGACAAATTTCATATCTCGCTCGATTTGGAACCCACATACACAACCACCAAGGGTTTTCAATCGCCGTGAGTTTCTAACTAGCTTCTTTCAATAGCCAATCATTCATTTACTTTTCACATTTTCTGACTTACACACTTCTTTCTGTGCTACTCGAATCAACTCAGGTAATCAGTTTGCCACATTCATACATGTGGATGTAACCTTCAAAGGATATTTTCTTTTCAATTCAAGGCATCTATAGCCACATCTGCCTTTCCGAGATGGTACAAGATTTCATAACCGAAATCTTTAAGTAACCCATCTGTCTTTGCTATCTCATATTTAGCTTCTTTTTGATCAATTAAGTACTTCAAACTTTTATGATCCGTATAAACAGTAAGCTTTACACTATACAAGTAGTGTCTCCAAAGCTTAAATGCTGAAGTCATAATTGCTACTACAATGTTATGTATCCAAGATTAACTCTGAATACATTTCTGTAAAACAAATTATCTTCTCCGCTTAGCGATAATGCTAACACCGGAGCTTCACACGAGGTTTATTTCAACCTTTGAAAAGATACTTGTGGTCTTTCTACCCACTCAAACTTTTCACTTTTCTTGGTCAACTTTAGTCAACTAGACAGCAATCAAGGAGCAGTTTCTACAACTCTCCTATAGTAACTTGCCAATTTAAGGAAACTACAATTTTAGTCAGATTCCTCAGGCGGTTCTCGTTTTATCACAACATCATTTCCACTATGTCTATTTTAACATCTTTGGCACTATTAACATGCCCGAAGAATTTAAACTTCTTTTAGCCAAATTTCATACTTGGAAAACTTCGCATATCTCTTTACTCAGCGAAGTAACTCCAATATCTGGTACAATTGTACATCATATTCATTTCTGGTTTCGAGAATATCAGATTCTCGGTGGTCAATGCACATACACATCAACTTGTCCTTCTTCTTTTCAAGCCAGATAGTGCTCCACACGATGACACATTCGGCCATGTGAGACACTGATTCAAGAATTTCTTCTAATTGTTTTCCTAACTCTGCCATCTCTGCAGATGCTAATCGATACGGAGCCTAAATAACAGAGACGGCTCCCAAAACCAGTTTAATCACAAACTCTTCTCATTAGCCTGGCGGAAATTCTGGAAGTTCTTTGGAAGAAACATCCATGTATTCATTTAAAATTTTACACTTCTATCACCGCTTTATTTAGCTTGGCCAATACTGCATATGCCAACTAAAACATCCTTCCTTTACTAACTCTTTTCCGAGTTTAAGCAAAGGAAAATAACCGGTATTCTCAACAACGGTCATTTACCGTGGATTTTCATCCATTTCATTTCTGATTTTAGAACCATAATGTTCTTGTTTTTACAATTCATGTTAGCATAATTCATTGCTAACTACGTCATACGCACAATTACTTCAGATTCATTGATAGTCATCGGCTTCAGATTTATAGGGAAAAATGGTCCCGTAAATCCTAGGCAGACTACCTTCCAGTTGTTCAATATCTTGAACATATTTGCTAACTGCTATAGCTACTTCCAAAATTTCATCCATAATCGTTGATGAAATATTCAAACAAGACATCAAAGTCACCGATCCCAAGCACAGCTTCATGGATCAAATATAACATATACGGGGATTATATTCAAAACAGTTATATCTGAGACCATATCAGTCTTCTCACGAGCTTCTTCCACAGTCTGCTGGAATGCTCATGGTATCACTGGTCCTTCTCGACCGTTCGTTTCTTCTTTCTTTTCTCCCCGTTCTTTCCTGGGTTTATCACCCGTTACTCCACATTTAGCATGTGAACATTTCGTAAGGAAGTGATCTATAGCTCCGCGCTGGAAACACTTCCATTCCATCCAACAGGCTCGAGCAATTTGCTCCTATTTTCTGTAATTTCAATAATTCAGCGGTAGAATCACAGCTCTACAATTTTCTGAGTGCTTTTCCTGCACTTCTTACACCACATCGCCTTTTTCATTTTGGTCCCTTCCATTCTAGGTTAGACCTGAGTCGTGTTAACTTCTTCTGAAGCGTTCACCATTTTTTTTTCTGCTTTTCTTGTAGTCTCAACTACTTTTCTTTCACCTTGAATATCACTCATGGTGAGCAACCAATTTCTTTTTCTGACCACATCAGCTACTGTTGCTTGTTATGTGGATTTTCTGCTATTTGTCTCTTTGCCCCTCGTTCAATGGAGCCTTGAGAAAGGGCTGGTCCACCTCTTAAAGCTCCACGCCCTAAATTCCTCCCAGTAAGATTCGCTGCTCGTACTTCTTATACATCAGAAGTCAGCAACAGTTAGGTTATATATATGTATAATAACAACTTATATACACCTAACTATACATCATGAATACTATCTCAAGGTTTAAGTCCAGGGATCTGCTCTGTAGACACCTAGTTCACTTAAACCACGGCTCTGATACCAACTTGTAACACCCGGCTTTTAAAACAAAAACACCCCGAAAAGTTTTCATTTAAAATAAAGGTTTCAATACGTAAAACCATAACAAAAGGGGGTATATTTTATTAAAAACGGGTACAAGTGTATCAAGGAGAGTATAAAATACGGTAATCTCCTTTGAAGCCGGGCTGCTACTGACAGCATCTAAAAGTCTCACTTCTTTAGTCACGGACTCTATCTTTTTCCTTATCAGGATCATGCTAACCTGCAGGAACATTTAACAGATAACGTGAGCTATAAAGCTCAGCGAGTAATCATATCTGCAAATAACACGTATAAGAATACATTCATATATAATTTCCTATATATGATAAATCTCTTAACCGTATATCTCTATCTGGATATCAGATCCAAACTCCTAGCCATACTGGCTGACCGTATATCTTTTAGGATTTCACATCCTACTGCATAATCTTACAGGTTGTTATTTGCATACATTTCTGTCCCATATTTCTTAGTCACAATTGACCGCATCGTATTTCATGGCTATTAAAGCCGCACCATGTGTCATAGCTATATAAGCTGTACCAAAACATTTTCAATATATAAGTCATAGCCCGAAGGCCGCACCAGCAATTTCATCATTTATTTCATAGCCCAAAGGCCGCACCAGCTTGGGTTCAATAACCCGATATCATGGTCATAAGACCGCACCATTTGGATTCAAGTTCAATGTCATAGCCATAAGGCCGCACCAGTTGGATATAACATCCAATATCATAATCATTTATGGCTCACGGGTTTGCCCCGCTTTTGCCTAGACTCACGGCTCCGTTCTTGTCATTTCATTGACTCACGGCTTACCCGGTATTGTCTTTTTATTTTTATCGACTCACAGCTCCGTTCTTGTCTTTCACAGACTCACGGCTTATCTGGTATTGTCGTATTAATGACTCACAGCTCCGTTCTTGTCTATCGCAGACTCACGGCTTATCTGGTATTGTCTTTTCAATGCATTTGTAAACTGTCAAATTTCGTCCCCCAAAGCCGTTTCAATCTGTAACAGTCCAATTAACACATATCATATGTGATATAAGTGAGATTACTCACCTGGATACTTGCTGCATTTAATTCCGGTTGTTTCTTGCCTTTGCATGCACCACAACCATTTGTCCCATACCTATATATTCATTTATATACCAAATGATCATAGGTTAGTCACCATTTCAGTTGACTCTACTACACGAGAGTCCAATATAATACAATTGGGGACCATTTCCAATCATTTTCGAGCAATAACCATCATTATAAAAATTTAATACACTTCCCGAAATATGCGTATTCTACTACAGTACTTTCGGAAGGTCGTATTCTCATTTTAATAATTTTCCATGAAGTTTCATACCATTTTAGACCTATGTTTAAAATTTCAGGTCAAACGGATAAGCCTAGCATCAAAATCAAACTTGGAAATTGCTCAAAAATTTAACAGAAAGCTGCAGGTGTTCTGTCGCGACCACGCGTCGCGACCTACAGTGTCGTCGCGTCGCGACTGCTGAGCAGCAGTCCAGAACTCCCGATTTTTATGCTACAAATTTCCATTTTCTCATATTAAGTGCTTAATACTCTGCTTAATCGATAGGGGTTTGTTCCAAGACCAAAACCCTTCATTTACTTCAAGTTTTAAACAATGGAATTGGTAATTCCAATCCATTTCTAACATTTCTCGTTTTTCACATTTTTGGTCCAAAACCGAAATTATCAAAGATTAATCACTTCTACTGATTTGTTTCAGTCAATATAGCATCTAGAACTCATTTTAATTCATTAGAATCAAGTTTATCACAAGAACTCACAATCTAGGGTTCTTGATCAAAATCTCTATTCTTCAACAATAGCAACCTACTTCCATATTCTTGAATTAAGTTCTTTTAGCATGACTTACTGGAAGTATTAAGCCACTTAAACACATAATTCATGACTGAAATTACAAATTTCAGTTTCTATAAAAGTTCATCAAGAACAAACTAGGTTAGAACTTGAAATACTAACCTTCAATACTTCCAATTCTTCAATCCAAAGCCAATAATCGAATTGTAAGCATCAATTCTTCAAGAAACCTCCAAGACTTGCAACAATCGCTCAAGAACTCTCTCCCGTATGTTCTAAACACTTCTGCACATGTGGGAGAATGTTCTAGCTTTATATTTCCAGAATTTGCATTTTAGTCCTTGGAATTCTATTTCTTGAACTTTTGCCACAACTAACATATTTTTATGACAAAAACCAGTTTTTATAACATTTTAAGTCCAAAACTCAAAATATTGTTACAAACTAAATCCTTGTCTATCCAAAAGACCAAATTACCCTTCTAAGGTAAAATGACCAACTTACCCTTTTATTATATTTACATATAAAGGGTATCTTGGTGTTACAATAGATTTCATCTCCCCCATCCTTGAACCTGAATTTCATACTCATTTCACCCCAAAAGTGGGTTTCCAGCAAGAACACAAGATTTCTTACCTTAGATCTTCAAGGAATTGATGCAAACTACTTAGATCTTGATGGAATTGAGCTCCTTCTCTTGAATTCTCATTGAAATTTCCACTAACCTCTCATCCTCTCTTCAAAACGTGATATGAGAAGTGTATGGGGTTTTCCCCCAACTAAAACCTCAAATTTCCTTTATTTGCAATTTAGTCCCTCTAGCACACAAACTCTTCCATAATTGCTAAGTAGTCCTTCCCCATCATCACTAATGTTCAAATTTGCATAAAGGTCCTCCTTCTAGAACTTCCTATGGTAATTTCCATTTTTACCCTCATTTAATTACTCTAGATCAAATACTTCTTCTAAATTGCAAATTCTAATTTAATTTATTATTATTAGTTATTATGGTTATTAAATTTTATTATTTTTATTTATTAAACTTTTTACCCTAGATTAAGGATGTTACAATGAAACTGATGGGGATAGTAGAAGGGATCAATGTGCAACAGTGATCAGTAGTGGTGGTTTCAGGGGGCGATGATTAGGGCTCGTCCCTCTCTTTTTTATCAATCGAACATTTCATGAAGCGGTGATAGAGAGTGAATGGAAACGAGAGGCATACCAATGGAAGGTGGTTGTTCTTCGAGTTATAACAGGAGCTCCGCCCAATCGAGAATCCTGTTGAGGAGCTCCGCCCAAATGTGACTGATCCATTGATCTGCAGATGCTTCTGTCGTTCTTCGCCTTCCAACTTGCGAGGCACATAATCAAAGGGGACTTAATCCACCAACGAGTTGCAGTGTGTCATCTGATCTGATGTTGGCTAGGGTTTGAATTTTGTAGGGAGAGGGTAGCGACGTAGATGGAAATCGGAAGGGAATGGGAAAAGGGAAATGGAAAGGGTGGGTGGTTTTGCAGATCAGAGAAAAAGGAGAAAGAGAGAATACGTGAGGCGGTGAAAAAGGAATTAGGGTAAGAGAGTGAGAGAGAGAGAGAGAGACTATTTTCTTTTTCTTTTTAAATTAAAAAACAATAAATAATATAAAACAACTTTTATAATAAACAACAAAAGAAAAATTGAAAAAGAAAATGAATAAGGGTAAAATTGTCTTTTTATGTCCATTAGGGACCAAACGCGCAACAAAACCAAACAGTAGGGACCAGCCGAGTTAAAAAAAAAGTTAGGGACCAAACATGCAAATTACCCTAAACCACAAGGACCATCCATGTAATTTACTCTTTATTTAATTTAATGGGCTAAAACATTATTTTTGACTAAATAATTTGTGGACTAAATATCTTTAAAGGGAAATACCTATTCTTTGTAACTTGACCTATTTAAATCAAAGTCAAATAATGTTTTCATTATTTTTTTATAAAGCCCAATTTATATATCGTAAAACTGTTATATATATTTTTTGGGTCGTAAATTACTTATACCCAAATATTCTTATTATTTTTAGGATGTTACATATTAGATATGCAGGAAAACAGAACAACATCAACAACAATGATCAAACAAACCATCAAAAACCCATCCCCCCCGATTGCCGGTCAATCGTAGCGGACTAGTCAAGAAGAAACCATAATCGAGTGTCTTGCCCCTAATGTGCAGCTTAGGCCATGGGGTATACCCGCGTGATAGTGTCCGCCAAAGGCTATGGCGCCGCCATAGCCATGTGAACACCACCCCCATGTTTGCGCCATCCGCCATACGCCATCCTGCGCCATTCTCACCACGCACGTTAACGATCATTTTGCCCGTTGAAATTCGAACGTTGAGAGGTAACGGTCGTGTGACCGTTTGAAATAAAAAAAATCATTAAATACTTTTTTATCTCCTATAAATACCAACATATTTCAACTCTTTTTTTACACAATATCAACTAAAATGGATCCAAACTCTCCCAATCCAAACTCTTCCAATCCTCACCACAATCTACCATTTTTGGAATTACTTCAATTACCAACCCAAAACCAAGGTTTTTATTCCCCAACAATGCCTACAAACAATGCCTTCCAAAGTAACCCATATCCTACCCAAAACCAATTCTCTCCACAAGCTCCTTTTGTTCCAACCCCACTCGCCAATTTGAATCCTCAACAATTGCAAGAGTTATATCAAATGCGCCAAAATTTGTTCCAACTTCAAACGGCTCAAAATAATCTACAAAACCAACCCTCACCCTCACCCTCACAACAACCCCAATCGACCCCCTCACCACAAGAACATTGTCTAGTAGACGAAGATGACGATGTTGTTGTAGAAACGCAACCGGAGGTGTTGCGAAGAGACAAACGAAGGGGGAAGAAAAAGGCGACAAACGAACCTCTTCGAAGAGTGAAGTGGACGTCCGACAAGGAGGTCATGTTAGCGGAGAGTTACATTTCCATCTCTTGCGACTCAAGAGTTAGAAACGCCCAACCTAGCGACGCTTTTTGGCAGAGAGTTTTAAAAAGGTTTCACGACGGTATGGGTCGTGGAGATTATCGAACAATAGACGCCCTTAGTGGAAAGTTAACATCTCTTCTTCGGGAGTGCAACGCTTTCAACGGCATTTATAACAACACCAAGTCGATGCATGTATCCGGGCATTCCTCCGAAAATGTGACGGAGGTGGCTTTGACGACCTACAAAAATAAAAACAATGGGAAAGACTTCGGCCACATCCAAGCGTGGAAGGTGTTGCACTTGAATAAAAAATGGGAGTGGCAACCGGATGCATTATCGCAATCAAGTGGGTCGAAGAGGTCGGAACCCGAAGTCGCAAGCGTCAACCTCAACGACGAACCAATTGATGTCGACGAGCCACATCAAACCGGCCAAAAACGTCCCATTGGAAGAACGAAGGCAAAACGGATCGTGCGAGAATCACCTTCCTCATCGGCGGCCGACACAAATATGGCCCTCCTCGTTGCCGAAAAATTAGGCGGGAAACTCGAAGAACATGTAGAGTTTCTTAAAGAGAAAGAAAAGGCTAAAGTCGAACGACATCGCGAAGCCCAAATGGAACGCGATGTACGAACATTGGCTATTGTTCCAAATCCAACGGTTTAGCGTAAACATCTAAAGGCAATTGACAAGTTGAAAGGCATGATCCTAAAACGTTGGAATATCAACGACGATGACGAAGACGACGACCAAGCGTAGACTTTACATTTTACGTATTGTTGTTTTTGAATTTTTTTTAATTATTGTTGTTTTTGAAGTTTATTTTAGTTTTTAATTATTGTTGGTTTTTGAAATTTTTAGGATTTTGTAATTTGTTTTTTATTAAATGAAATGGTAGTTTTTGGTATTTTCGGTTACAAAAAAAAGAAAAAAAAAAGAAAAGAAAAAGGCTATAACACCACTTGCTATAACACCACCATACCCACACTTTTGGTGTTAAAGGTGATAGTGACGTGGCATCACTTTTTGGTGTTAACACCATTGGAATAACATGGGTACTCCCCATGGCCTTAGAATGCAATTTCTGGGTATTTGTTGCATTTTTATGGTTTTGATTATTTCCTAAGGTCTAGCCTCACAAGTATGGTGGTTTGCCTTTTGAATTATCATGTTTTCAATTTGATTACATACATATAAGAAGTAGAGATTAATTCTTCATATAACAAATATTGTTCTTGATTAATCCCGCTTCCATTCTTTTACCTACCAGGTAGTTCATTCTGTATTTCTGCTATCACAATCTTAATTATTATAACGCCAAGCCAATCACACCTATACAAGCTAAACCGGTGTTAATGCGCATATGTCAGCCAAGACAACGGCATCGATCAAGCACATTAATTCTTTACATAAAATCTTTTAGTATGCCAACAACTGAAATCTTTGCTTCAAGGATAAGCTTATCATTCAATAGAAAGCCCTTGGTCTTGTCATGGAATTCACCCAACGGAATAAAATATCTAAAACCCCAAGTATCGTCCACCTTGGAAAACCATACACCTGAAGATTCTACAAGGAAGAATTGAAATACAGACGTTAAGAGCTAAGAGTTACATGATAAACCGGTCATGATCTACACAAACGATGGACAATATAGAACAAAATATCTAACATTCAATTATGTGATTTCACAATATGCTCACTCAAAACCATAAAAAGGTGCATAGCCTTTTTTTTACCTTTTACTCGATCGGTATAACCACTTTGGTTTTTAAGCCGAAGTTCATATTTTGCATAAACCCTCCAATCACCAGGAAACATACGAGCATCATGTACCTTTAAATAACATGATAAATTTTGACCTGCTGTACTGTCTCCTTTTGGATAGAGTTTCAAAGCCCTGGATTCAATAAAGTAAGATAATACATGCAATCATCTCAAATCAAATCTAACGTTTTGGTATGAATTTAGAAGTAAAACTAATGTACCACTTGAGTTTGCCAACTTTGAAGGGCTCAGAAGTTAAGAAATTCACTGTTAGAGCAGAAAATTCATCAACAGTCCAAGAGAAAGTATTAACTGGTAAGGGCTTTATCATGGATAAGCATCTGTCTTTTAGCGTATATTCAGGAACCACAAAAACTTCAGCGCCAAACACACATGAATCATTGAATAGGTACCCTTTGCTATTGTCCTTGAAATGCTCAAGCGATATAAGTTTGTCAAAACCCCATTTCATCTGCTTCTCATGAAACCATGTCCTATTTCCATCGACATCTAGAAACGCGAAAATTTGGCTTATATTTTGTATATATGCATATCCCAAAAAGAAAGCATTCACATTTTTTTTACCTTGAAAGATTACATAGTTGTTAGCTATATGATCATAAGCAAGAAATTTGACATCAACATGGACCTTCCACCCCTTTGTGAGACTTTGAGTGTCACACATTATCAAATACAAAGAAATGTGATTGGCCCCGTTTTCCTGCTTATTTCCATTTGGATACAAATCCAGTCTCCTACAAGTTTCAATTGTTGTAACTTCTTTCAAAAAGAAGGCAGATATTGTTGGTTATAAAACTACACTTCATTTATAAATCAAAGTTAAAGAGACCTGACCATTTATGACCGCTGGCTTCAAAAACATCAGATTCAATTTTGTCTGTTGAATTTTCAGAAAGAATAGAGAAGGACACGATCTTTAACATATAGTGGGATGGTTCGCTTTTTGTGGTTGATAACAACATACCTGCAGTACGTACAAAGTGGGCTAACTAATTTCAGTTACTTAAAAGCGAACCGTTATTGGTAATTGGATCAGATTAAGACTGTCACATACTGGTACCAGAAGAAGCTAAACATTCGGTACTAGAAACTTACAATTAATGTTGATTTCTTTTGTAATAACTTTAACACAACCGTTCACTTAAACTCACACAAACATGAAATTAACAAACCCTAACGATTAAATCAAAAACCACATAAAGTAAAATGTCATAATTTGCACAAACGAACATCAAGTTAATGTTATTTTTTACTAAAAAACTAATCAGCATAAAGTAAATCAGTACATCAGATACATGCAACCAATATCAGATTCTAACAAGTCAACACTAAAAAAGGCTGTAAAGAAACAAGGACAGTGATAAAGTTTTAATTTTTTAAAGGTAAACATGAACACAATACTTCAGTTTTTTGCAGATTGCATACCTCTGTCGAGCGTCATTGTCCGATGGATGTGGCAGCGGCAGACAGTGACGGTGAGAGATTTTGTGCAAAAGTGGGGATTTGGGGGACATCAGGGTCAGACTATATATCTCCCCCTATCGTCTATACCTTTCCCTCCTATTCACTTTATTGTTTTTGGAGTAATTTAGGGCAGGAATAACGTAAGGAAAGGAATGCATTGTTCAGGGGTAATCAATTTAGACATCTTTGGTAGCTTTAGAGAAAGGAAATTCAAAATCCCATTCTTGAGCAATCCCATTCCCTCGATAGGCCGTATTTTCATTCCTTGGGGTACCCTTGCTTCTCTTTATTCCATTCCCTTTCAGTAAGAGGCCACGAGGGTCTTTCTTCTCCCTCTTCCCTGATTATAGTTACCCCGTGTATTGAATGATTTTGCGATTTAGTATACATTTCACCAAATTTTATAAAAACCCCAATCGCTTTTAAGGCTAAACTGCTGTGTTAGCTCTCCCCTCCCCTGTCGATTTCTTCATCTCTATTTATCGGTCACTCTCTGGGACGGCCTCACCAGAATGAGGTGATTACTGTGGGAGGCTTTGATTTATGGGAGGAGAGAGTTGGATGCAAATTAAATCCTAACAAATATAAAAATAATTGATCATGATATTAGCTATAAAATATTATTTTCAGATTAAATTAATGTATAAAATTATAACTATTTTGAAAAATATTATCCAATAACATCTATACATGACTTATGTATGAAAAGATTATGTATAATTCTCGATTAGTGTTCATTTTGATTATTGTAATAACTTATTAACTTGAATTTACTTATTTGATATTCTTTTAATTTCGACAACAATGGTTCGTTAATACATCCACTATTTTTTTAAAGGTAACGTTATATAATTTATAATTTTATGTTACTATTAATTATTTTATATTGTTAATTAATGTTAAAACTAATTGTTATTAATAAAATCTATAAAAGACTTTTAAAAATCACTTAGTATTATTAAAATGTTGTATATATTAAAGTGTAGAATGTCTTTATCTTGAAATCGCACACATAACACATTATATTAAAATATTAAAACTTCTATTATATAGAGATGTATACTATTATAATTTATCAAATAAAAACCCAAACCATCAACTGATTACATAAGTTGAGTTCGAGTTACAAAAATGATTAAAGTGTAGACAGTGACGTTGAGAGATTTTGTGCAAAAATGAGGATTTGGGGGACATCAGGGTGACACTATATATCTCCCCCTATCGTCTATACCTTTCCCTCCTATTCACTTTATTGTTTTTGGAGTAATTTAGGGCAGGAATAACGTAAGGAAAGGAATGCATTGTTCAGAGGTAATCAATTTAGACATCTTTGGTAGCTTTAAAGAAAGGAAATTCAAATCCCCATTCTTGGAGCAATCCCATTCCCTCGATAGACCGTATTTTCATTCCTTGGGGTACCCTTTTATTATTATTATTATTCCATTCCCTCTCAGTAAGAGGCCACGAGGGTCTTTCTTTTCACTCTTCCCTGATTATAGTTACCCCGTGTATTGAATGATTTTGCGAACTTAGTATAAATTTCACCAAATGTTATAAAAACCCCAATCGCTTTTAAGGCTAAACGGCCGTGTTAGCTCTCCCCTCCCCTCCCCTCCCCTGTGGGAGGTTTTGATTTCGGGGAAGAGAGAGTTGGAGTTACAGGGTGTAAAGGCATGGGTATTGGGTACAAATTAAAACAAGGAGTTTTGGCGGAAAATATAAGAAGTACTAGAAGAATATATACGCAACTTAAACTATATAAGTAAATCCTAACAAATATAATAATAATTATATTATGATATAGTTATAAAATACTATTATTTACACTAAATTAATATATACAATTATAACTATTTTGAAAAATATTATCTAATAACATCTATACATGACTTATGCATGAAAAGATTATGTATAATTCTCGATTAATGTTCCTTTTAGTTATTATTATAACTTATTAGCTTGAATTTACTTATTTGATCTTATTTTAATTTTGAACACAATGATTCGTTAATACATCAACTATTTTTTTAAAGGTAACGTTATATAATTTATAATTTTATGTTACTATTAATTATTTTTATTGTTAATTAATGTTAAAACTAATTGTTATTAATAAAATCTATAAAATACTTTTAAAAATCACTTATTATTATTAAAATGTTATATATATTAAAGTGTAGAATGTCTTTATCTTGAAATCGCACACATAACACATTATATTAAAATATCAAAACTTCTATTATAAATAGATGTATACTATTATAATTTATCAAATAAAAATACCAAAAATCTCAAATAAAAACCCAAACCATCAACTAATTACATAAGTTGAGTTCGAGTTACAAAATAAGTGTAAAACATAATAAAATATAATAATCTTATTGTAAAATTTATTCCATACACTCATGTTTTCTTCATCAATAATTGTTGTATGATTTTTTAATCTATAAGACATGAGAAAACTATTAAGTTACTCTAATAATAAATAGCAAATCTAATAATAAATAACAAACTTACAAATTTGAAATTTTATCATTGTAACATCACTTGAAATATAGCAAAAACAAAAACTCAAACCAACACCAAAATCTTTAAACTTTTATGTATTTCTTTCTAATTGTTTTCTCTCACTTTGTATGTGATTTGTATTTTTGTTTTACTCAAATTATTGACCTCGTTTATATTGAAAAAATATTCAATTACTTTTCATTTGATACTCATAAATTATATCATATTAGTTTTAATACTTAGTAACTATAAGATATAAGTTAAAAAACTCTTGAGTGGCTTCTATTAATTAGTTAAAAGATGAAGGGTTATAGAGGTTTCAAATGAATATGGTGCAATACTGAGGCATATCTTGAACCATATTCATTCGGATGACATTTATTATAAGAGTTATACAGATACAGATTCTCGCTCAACTTTTATTTTTTTCTTTTAGGTCTCTTCGCTTTTTTTCATTTTTATCCATATTTTAAAGTTTAATAGGCGTTTTATATGAAATTGTTTCATTAATTTAGATTTTTGAAGAAATAATTTTTTGTATAATATTTTTATCTATTTTTTACATATCTTTTTCAAACAAAAATTGGTTTATATTAATTGTTTAATAAATTAATTGTCTATTTCATACAAAAAAATAAATTTTACATAATTATTTACAACTTTGTTTTTTTCTTATTGTTCTTTCAATAGGCAATTACTTTTTTATAAATATTTTTATATATTATTTTTTTGTATAGTTTTTTATTTCGAAATTAAAATAAATAATTTATTTTTTTATTAAAGTCCAATCAAAATTTTCAGATACCAGAAAATTTAAATAAATAATTTATTTTATTATGAAAGTCAAATCAAAATAATAAAATATTAATAATGATAACTTGTTCCATTACCTAATTGATTTTATCGATTGATTCATTGTGTTATTACAACAATATTTTCTTAACCGATTGAAGCATAAAAATACATTCATCATCTTGTCTAACTATTGGAATTAAGGTGTTTTTGTTAGATTAGGTGTCTAAGCCATGACTTATAATTTTTATTTTTTTTATCAATAGAAGCAAAGTCTATTTGGGTTGCCCTCATAGCTAGAGGTTTGGTAGAGAGTTCAGTAGAGAGAAAGGTTGATTTATTAAATATTTAATAAATCAATAGAAATAAAATAAATAGTTTATTAATATATTAAAGTGATAATATATTAATTAGAAACGATATTAATTAATTAGAAATTAATCTATAATTAATTGAATTTAATTTAGTGATTAATTTAATTAATTAAAGGTGCAAGGACCGGTTTTGTAATTACTCAATAGTTGGGTGATGACTGGCCATGCAAGCCAGGTGGTTGGCGAGATTTTGGAGGGAGCCTCCATAAATCTCGAAACCCTAATTAGGGTTTAAGGAGGCTTGGTCCAAATGGGTAACAGGCTTGTCCATTAGAGGGCTCCTCTAGGGTTTTGAGTGTCACCGCCTGTAGGCTATAAATAGAACCCCTGGAGGCTCTGAACTCTGTGCCAACTATACTCTATTTCTCTGGAATTCTGTTCTCCTCCTCTTGCTCTTGGGTGTGATCTCATTTGAGGCATGACATTTGTGCTGCTGGCTTCAAGATTAAAATCAAAGGTTGGTTTTTCTTATTATTTCTTTAGAAATTAATTGTTGGCCTTAAGGTTTTTTTTAATATGTTCAATGATAGAAAAACATAGATCCTTTTCTAGGTTGCATGTGAACTTAGAATTATTAGTTCATAGATTAAAAAAACCTTTCAGTTTCTAATACGTTCAAGCATTCGATCAGATTTTTAAATGACTAATATTGAATTAAGTACATTGCATATGTATTTATATGCATTCGTTGTCATAAAAGCATGTTATTGATGTATAGTTTATGTAATTACAGATAGATGGTAGTTACTGGATGTATAGAATTAAACATTCAGGCGATGAATATTTGAAACTTCTCAGTGATTTTCTTAAACTTGCAAAATAATACCGGGTGAATGAATGAGAAAGCTACATGTTATATCATGTCCTTGTATTGATTGTAAGACTTTTCGTATGTACACTGATTCTACCAAAATAGAGAACACTTAATAATCTGTGGGTTTATGAGAGATTATACATGTTGGTCATGACATTGTGCAATATTGGTTGACCGTAATGTGATTGTTCGAGAGTTCAATAACAATATTGATGATTCATACAATGAAAATTCTGATAACTTACCTGGAATGTTACATGATTGTGAGGATGATATTGCTGAAAAGGATTATTAAAATTTTCAATAGTTTTTTGACAAATCTAAAAAATTGTTGTATATTAGGTGTAAAAAATTTATCAAAACTATCCTCCATGTTGAAAATGTTTAACTTAAAAGCAAACAACGGTTTAAGTGATGCAAGTTTCACAAGTCTTCTAGAGATATTAAATGAGATGCTCCCTGAAGATAATGTCATACCTACTTTAATATATGAAGCAAAAAATTGTTGGCTTCAATGGGAATAGAAATCAAAAGAATACATGCATGTCCAAAATATTCTATGTTGTATAGAAATAAATACACAAATTTAGATAAATGTATTACACGTGGTACATCACGGTATAAGCGGAAATTTTAGACTGAAAAAAATAATGTGAGAAAGAATAGCCCACCTGTTAATGAATTATGGTATTTGCTAATTGTACCAAGATTAAAATTGTTATTTGCAAATGCTAAAGATGCAAAGTTGATGCGGTGGCATGCCGAAGAATGTAAAAGGACGAAATTTTAAGACATGGCAGATTCTCCCTAATGGAGAAATATAGATTCTCATTTTCAAAAGTTTGGTCAAGAGGTTAGAAACATTCAATTTAAACTCAGTTCTGATGGAATTATTCCATTTGGAAGCTTTGGTAGTCATCATTGTACGTGGCAGGTTCTTAATTGCATCCACAATCTTCCACCATGGGCATGTATGAAAAAAGATATATCATAATGACATTTCTAACTCATGGTCCAAAAAGACAAGAAAATGATATCGACGTCTACCTAGCTCTATTAATCGTCAAGATGAAAAAGGTATGGAGTTCGAGTGTCAAAGTGTATGATGCATATAAGGGGCAAAGTTTCCAACTTCGAGCACCATAAGTGATTTTCTAGCATATGGAAATATATCAAGGTATTGTACGAAAGGAGCAAAGGCATGTCTTGTTTGTGAAGATGACACACAGTCGTGACAGTTGACACATTGTAAGAAAAATGTATACATAGATCATCAAGGATTTCTTCTAGAGGACCACCCATATCGTAAGGACAAGAAGAAGTTCAAATGGTAGAACCGAAATTTAGATGGCAAGGCCACTATTATTTTCATGCATCGAAATCTAAATATTACATTTAGAAAAGAAAAAGGTAAATGTAAAGGTAACGCTACAAGCCCTCTGAAGAATACTTGGAAGAAGAGATGTATATTTAGGGATTTGCCATACTAGAAGCACTTGCATGTTCATCATTGTTTTGACGTTATGTATATCAAAAAATATGTTTGTGAAAGCATACTAGGCTTATTTTTAAACATTAATGGAAAGTCAAAATATGAGATTAGCGTTCGAAAAGATATGTTCGAAATGGGAATTCGGGCCGAACTTGCTTTTTTTAAGAATGTTGGAAAGCGCACATACATGTCAGTAGCTTGCTATACCATGTCTGTAATGTCCCAAAATTTCGACCAAATTTTTCATTAAAATTTGAGGTAAAAACATAATTAATTTTTCCTAAAAAACAAAATCATTATTCATCGGGTGGTGCTAGCCACAACCCCACCGTGAGTTTTTGTATATGTGGGTGTGCAAGAGGTGTTGTGGTCCTTGGGTTTCTTCTTTTGATCATGAGGTTCCTTATGACTTGTTCGTGTCTTTCCTTTCTATCCATGGTCCATGAATGCGCTTGATCCTTCGGGTGGTGCTAGCCATTTATACGCATCATACATACTTGTGTATGTTGATGTGTGTGATTGATTGTTTGGTTTGTGATAGTTCTTGATATGCATTGTGGTATTTATAATTTCGGAGCCTTTGGGGATGTCTATTCAGACCTTTTATGGTCATAATAAGGTTCTTAATGGGTTTAGGGTTGACAACCCTAACCCTAATGTTGTTGTATGTGAACTTTGTAAATTCCCAGTTTTTGGCATCATCTTGTTAAATCCACATTAAATCGTAAGGATGTCCATCTAATCCAAGCTTTATATACCTGAATTTCTAATTGACTCTATTTTGTTCCCTTAAATGGGTCAGAGCTATTTCAGATCCTAAGTCGTGTGGAATTGCCCATTTCCACTAACCGGTCCAAGTGCTGTCATTTTAGTCTTCTGTCTTTAAAAATTCACTACAATCTAAATGAAACTCATTTAGGGGTGAGCTCAGTGCATTAGTTCAGGTTGGAAGTTTAGTTTTCCCACACCAAATCACAGAACTTAATTCTTAGCCCGGGAAGTTGGACTAATTCATTGGGGTTGGTCCAGCTCATTGTCTAAACTGTAGAGTCCACTTGTTGAATGTGCTCGAGACTATTGGAGAATTCAAATGACATGAGGTCAAGTCCTATAGTCTTTTATTAGGGTCTAGTTTGTCCAATAGTTTTTCCAGAATTTATTGATGACGCTTACTAGGTTCAAAGTGGTAATCTTTGCAACCTGGTCCGACCTTGATAAATTTTGATACCCAATCTTGGTTAATTCATATAAAGTAGAGAAAAAATAGTTAGCACGTGTGCTTTTATATCCTTGGAAAGGTATAGAGATGATATAGGTGACTTTGTAAAAATATCCTTGATTGGTTGAGTTTAAGATGGGCTTAAGAGGTCATAAACAAACTTTCTGTTTTGGGGTTAAAGGCTGAAAATGAATTTAACAAGTAGTTTAATTCTACAAGTATTAGGGCTTAGTTAATATGCCATATAATAACTTAATATACCTTATAGGAGTATAAGTTGTGCGGGTTTGAGCTTGGTTGGATTCGCGGAGTTGCTGCATGGATTTTTGCATTGCTGATTCGAGGTGAGTTTCTTACTACATTGTGTAGATGTTATATGTGTTTTACTGTAGCTCGTGTGTGCTTATAGGATGTGTGTGGGTAGTACTAGGCTATTTGGATGTCTGGTGTGTGTGGTTAGTACTAGACGGGTCTAGGTCTAGTATGTATATGTTATGGGCTCGACGTACTGAGTAATATAGGGTGGCTCGACGTATTGAGCAATATAGGGTGGGTCAACGCACTGAGCAATATAGGGTGGCTCGACGTATTGAGCACTATAGGGATGCCGAGCAAGATGCACCGAGCAGATACGCATGGCTCGACGAACAGAGTATGTGCGGCTCTGAACGGAGGATCATGTGGTACAGAGAGAAATGCCTTGCAATATGCATTGAGCAGATACACATGGCTTAACGAACAGAGTATGCACGGCTCGGAGTGCTGAGCGCAGGTGCACAACTCAATGTACTGGGTAGAGTAGAATGTGTGTTTATTTTATTGTATTATGTGGTTGTTTCCTTTCTGATTGGGGTGAGGTATGTGTAACTGATATACTTCTTACCTGGTGGAACTCACTAAGCTGTGTGCTTACTCTTTCCCCGTTAAATCACTATTTCAGGTCCTAGAGGTGTGAGTGATGGCAAGGCCTGATGTGTACACACTGATGCTGCTTTTTTGAACATTTATCTTAAAGTTGATTTTACCTAGCTTGACTTTTGCTGTTGGATTGATTGAAATTAAATGTTCTTGAATAGATAAAGATGTTAAGTTTTGGAATGTTTACATTAATATGGAGTTTCTTTAATGAAAATATTATCTTACTCTTTTTAAAATCAATGTAAAAATTTAGGATGTTACAAGTTGGTATCAAAGCGTAGCTTGAGTGAATCAGGCTAACTTCGTGGGTTCTGATCTCAAGTTTGAGGCTCAAAAGTTTTCTTTTAAAAATGTTTTTACAAGAAAGGGGTTTAATGAACGGTGTAGCAAAGACACAGTGTGTACTGCCAGCCGACGCCAATGGGGAAAAGGTTTAAGTGCTTCTTAGTATTTCTTGATGCTTTTTAGAATATATCATGTATGTATGCTGCGTTGACTGCTAGAAAGAATACTGTTGATTTTGTGATTTTCTGCTACTGGATTTTGGAATGTATGCTAGTGTTGATTAGTTTCTTTGTGAATGTCGTTAGAGTTGTATACAGTAGGAATAGAATAGCCTTAGAATGCCTGATCTAGCCTTTTTGCATGTTCCTTGTTTGATTGTTACCTTAGGGTAGGATCTTTTATTCGAATGTCTAGTTGATTCATGCTATATATGACTGTGTATTTATGAAGTGACTCATCACCACTAGAGGAAATTCCATCTTAGCTGAGTAGCATGGTGGGGTGGAATTCCTAATGCTATAGGAAGAGTTAAGATGTGTGTGTGTGTGTGTGGGATGTCTTGTTAGAATGAATACCTCGAATGTTTTGATTGTTTGCTGCTTATTATTAGGGATGTATGCTAGTATTGATTAGTTGTTTAGCGAATGTCATTAAATTTGTATACGCTAGGAACTGAATAGTATGAGAATCCTTGATTTGGCCTTATTGCATATTCCTTGTTTGGTTGTTGCATTATGGTAGGATCTCTTATTCGAATGCCTATTTAATTCTACATTGTATATGACTGTGCATTTGCTAGGCGATTCGTCAATGCCGGAGGAAATTCCATTATAGTTGAGTAGCAAGGTAGGTTGGATTCCTAGCGGGCTAGGAAAAGTGATGGCATATGCTAGTACGAGCATATGTATTAGTATTATTGATGAGAAGAGAATTCGGGATTTCGAGACCTGTCGAACGTTGATAGGTGTGGAAGGTAATAGTAGAGCTCCTACTACCGAAAGCACAAAATCTGCGTTCGAGTCGAGAATTCGTCACGAGGAATCCAAGGAGCTGATTGTGTAATTGTCTGGCATAGTTAAATTAAATGCTAGTGTGATGTGGTAACCTTTATCCATTCGATTGTTGAATGGTGAGCATGAGGTTTACTGATAGTGGTTAGGGTGCTAGGCGGAGTACCTAGGAGATTCAGGATCCGATGGCGACAGAGGCATCACAGGTGATTATAGATGGAAACCCGGACATCTTTATTAGGTTGGGGATGAGTTGAGGAACGTGTTGGAGAAACAGATTGCTACAATTACGTTCGTCGGGGGAAGCAAACCCCATTGTTAGTACGTGCTAGAAATATGATGTCGATGACGTATCTCTCACAAGCGGTTGCCTGGATGCCAGAGGGTTTGCTTCACCATGAAGATTTTACGGGGAGCGGTGAAGAAATAGTGGGGAGTTGGGACCACATATATAACTGCAGAGCAGGTCGATGTATTAACCAGGGAGAATTTCATGATGCGATTCCGAAGGCAGTTCGTTCCTCAGGTAGAGATGGAGCGGATTTCCCGCGAGTTTTTGGCGTTGGAGTAGATGATAGAGATCGTGTCTGAGATGACACAGAAAACTCACAAAGATGGCGCGAGTAAGGGAGCAAGCATGTGCCACAAAGGCGATCGAGCAGGGCATTTCTTTCGTGACAGCAAGTCGCCGATGAGGATTTGCTACCATTAAGTCCAGATTGGTCGTGCGAAAGAGTATTATTCGAACTTGAAGGTTGGTGGAGGGGGATCACCGAGAGCCTTGTTGTGGCTCCTTATCATATGTTTGATGGGTGTGCGGGCTCAGCAGGGACTGAAAGGGGGTGTAGGTGACTTTTATAATAGTAAGCAGATGCGCAGCATATGATGGTTAATGTAAACGTCTTTACATCATCAAATTCACGCCGAATGAGATGACGATTTCCCCCGATGTGAGCTGTCAATCTAGTAGAGTAGGCTTGCTTTTCATCCTCTAAAGCATTGAAGGAGTTGGAGACGACAGTAAGGTCGGTGTATTCAAGATTTGTTAAGGCTTTGAGGCAAGTGACAGGTCGAGTCTTAGTGGGGGAGCTGGTCGGGTTCGTGAGAGCAACTATGAGAAGTGGGATTGAGCTTTTGATGCAACTGGAGTTGCTGTAATGGAGACATGCGGTGTGGTTGAAATTAAAAGAGCGCTGAGCATTGTTGCAGAAGTTGGTGACATAATGTTGAAATAATCAGTAATAGGAGATCGGATTGAACCCAAGTAGGGGAGAACTGACCACTTATGGAGACATGCTGTGAACAAGAGTAAGATCCTAGAGGTGTTGGGCGGTATCTTCCTTGATAGGTTCTTCATTGAGTCATAGAAGGACTGGAGCCGCAATATACCACCCCCCCTTTCGACTATTGAAAGGAAGAAGTGTAGAACTCTGTCTGCAAAGGTTAGGTTGTGTATGCTAGTGTTATGCGTGTTATGCAAACCAGTTGGTTGTAGCAAGGTATTTAGATGTCGGATTGTTGCGGGGCGATAGCATTCGTGTGGATAGTCTACCTTGCTACATGTTGTATTAAGGATTGGGAACCGCGCTCATGTAGCACAGTAAGGTAATAGCAAAGTGCCACTCTATGTACATAATGGGGGTACACTAGTGATGACTGAGATGTACAGTGATATGATAGAAGGTCATTGATGACTAGGGTTGAAGTTAGAGGTATCAGGGTACATTGAGTTGTATCTTGGATAGGGGAGGGGATATCAGGGATAGTTACCTCCCATTGGTTGAGTTCGCTTTCGGTGACTGTTGCCAACTATAACATCAATTTGCTGCTTCACGAGATGTTGTGTGTGAGGAGGTACGAGGATCTTATATGTTGGGGATAAGATAGTAGAATATTAGATTTAAGGGACGTATGAAAAATTATAACGTGTTGATAGAGAAGTGATACAGTTGAATTTCGGGGACGAAATTCTTATAAGTGGGGAGAGTTGTAACGCCCCGTCTTTCAGTAGGGTCGTAAATTCCGATTTATTTTTTTTATAATAATAATAATAATAATAATAATAATAATAATAATACGAATAATAATAATAATAATAATAATAATAATAATAATAATAATAATAATAATAAAACCTAACTATATGAATGGGAGAGGGTGTAGAGGCATTACTTGAAACTTAATATGTAGATGTTTTTAGGTTTGGAGCAAAGAAAAAGACATGGCCAAACTTAAGGGACTAAACTTGCCATTATGTACAAGTGTGCATTGATTTCCTTGTGTTTCATGTTTTGATCGGCCGAGGGGAATGTGCGTTTGGACCGAGTTTTGTGGCTTGGAATAAGTTCACGTGACTTGTCATGTTTGAGATGAGATTGGTATTGCTTCAAACCCTAACTAGCCGAATCCATATCTCTTTCTCTCTCTCGTTTTTCTCTCATCCTCGGTGTATTGCTGCTGCCGTAATTTTCTGGGAGCGAATAGAGGAAGTGATCGTGAAGGGTGAAGGAAGGCAGCAAGAGATCTAGGGTGGTATTGTGTAGCTCGTAAGGTAGCAAAGGTAATCAATTTCTTCTTTTTGTGTTATTAGCCGTGGTATATCACCACCACCACAACCCCACCGTGGGTTTTTGTATGTGAGGGTGTGCATGAGGTGTTGTGGTCCTTTGGCTTTCTTCTTTTGATCATGAGGTTCCTTGTGACTTGTTCTTGTCTTTCCTTTCTAGCCATGGTCCATGAATGCGCTTGATCCTTTGGGTGGTGCTAGCTGTTTCCACACATCACACACACTTGTGTGCAGAGGCGGAGGGAGTACCGGGACAAGAGGGTGCTGTGCCCCCCCCCCAACTTGGCGTTGGAGTAGATGACAGAGATCGTGTCTGAGATGACACAGAAAACTCACAAAGATGGCGCGAGTAAGGGAGCAAGCATGTGCCACAAAGGCGATCGAGCAGGGCATTTCTTTCGTGACAGCAAGTCGCCGATGAGGATTTGCTACCATTAAGTCCAGATTGGTCGTGCGAAAGAGTATTATTCGAACTTGAAGGTTGGTGGAGGGGGATCACCGAGAGCCTTGTTGTGGCTCCTTATCATATGTTTGATGGGTGTGCGGGCTCAGCAGGGACTGAAAGGGGGTGTAGGTGACTTTTATAATAGTAAGCAGATGCGCAGCATATGATGGTTAATGTAAACGTCTTTACATCATCAAATTCACGCCGAATGAGATGACGATTTCCCCCGATGTGAGCTGTCAATCTAGTAGAGTAGGCTTGCTTTTCATCCTCTAAAGCATTGAAGGAGTTGGAGACGACAGTAAGGTCGGTGTATTCAAGATTTGTTAAGGCTTTGAGGCAAGTGACAGGTCGAGTCTTAGTGGGGGAGCTGGTCGGGTTCGTGAGAGCAACTATGAGAAGTGGGATTGAGCTTTTGATGCAACTGGAGTTGCTGTAATGGAGACATGCGGTGTGGTTGAAATTAAAAGAGCGCTGAGCATTGTTGCAGAAGTTGGTGACATAATGTTGAAATAATCAGTAATAGGAGATCGGATTGAACCCAAGTAGGGGAGAACTGACCACTTATGGAGACATGCTGTGAACAAGAGTAAGATCCTAGAGGTGTTGGGCGGTATCTTCCTTGATAGGTTCTTCATTGAGTCATAGAAGGACTGGAGCCGCAATATACCACCCCCCCCCCCTTTCGACTATTGAAAGGAAGAAGTGTAGAACTCTGTCTGCAAAGGTTAGGTTGTGTATGCTAGTGTTATGCGTGTTATGCAAACCAGTTGGTTGTAGCAAGGTATTTAGATGTCGGATTGTTGCGGGGCGATAGCATTCGTGTGGATAGTCTACCTTGCTACATGTTGTATTAAGGATTGGGAACCGCGCTCATGTAGCACAGTAAGGTAATAGCAAAGTGCCACTCTATGTACATAATGGGGGTACACTAGTGATGACTGAGATGTACAGTGATATGATAGAAGGTCATTGATGACTAGGGTTGAAGTTAGAGGTATCAGGGTACATTGAGTTGTATCTTGGATAGGGGAGGGGATATCAGGGATAGTTACCTCCCATTGGTTGAGTTCGCTTTCGGTGACTGTTGCCAACTATAACATCAATTTGCTGCTTCACGAGATGTTGTGTGTGAGGAGGTACGAGGATCTTATATGTTGGGGATAAGATAGTAGAATATTAGATTTAAGGGACGTATGAAAAATTATAACGTGTTGATAGAGAAGTGATACAGTTGAATTTCGGGGACGAAATTCTTATAAGTGGGGAGAGTTGTAACGCCCCGTCTTTCAGTAGGGTCGTAAATTCCGATTTATTTTTTTTATAATAATAATAATAATAATAATAATAATACGAATAATAATAATAATAATAATAATAATAATAATAATAATAATAATAATAATAATAATAAAACCTAACTATATGAATGGGAGAGGGTGTAGAGGCATTACTTGAAACTTAATATGTAGATGTTTTTAGGTTTGGAGCAAAGAAAAAGACATGGCCAAACTTAAGGGACTAAACTTGCCATTATGTACAAGTGTGCATTGATTTCCTTGTGTTTCATGTTTTGATCGGCCGAGGGGAATGTGCGTTTGGACCGAGTTTTGTGGCTTGGAATAAGTTCACGTGACTTGTCATGTTTGAGATGAGATTGGTATTGCTTCAAACCCTAACTAGCCGAATCCATATCTCTTTCTCTCTCTCGTTTTTCTCTCATCCTCGGTGTATTGCTGCTGCCGTAATTTTCTGGGAGCGAATAGAGGAAGTGATCGTGAAGGGTGAAGGAAGGCAGCAAGAGATCTAGGGTGGTATTGTGTAGCTCGTAAGGTAGCAAAGGTAATCAATTTCTTCTTTTTGTGTTATTAGCCGTGGTATATCACCACCACCACAACCCCACCGTGGGTTTTTGTATGTGAGGGTGTGCATGAGGTGTTGTGGTCCTTTGGCTTTCTTCTTTTGATCATGAGGTTCCTTGTGACTTGTTCTTGTCTTTCCTTTCTAGCCATGGTCCATGAATGCGCTTGATCCTTTGGGTGGTCCTAGCTGTTTCCACACATCACACACACTTGTGTGCAGAGGCGGAGGGAGTACCGGGACAAGAGGGTGCTGTGCCCCCCCCCCCCCCAACTTGTCTAGAGCCCACCATAGTCCATGATACAATATGAGCAGGCCACCGTAACATCAACCAAAAATATAAGGATAAGTTTTTTGAAGAAAAAAACTCACATATCTAAATCTGAAAATTAAAACTTACCAAATCCAAAATTCAACTTTATCAAAATATCAAAAATCTAAAACCCTTGTAACCCAAGATACTCAAAAATCATAACCATAATCGACCTACATAATCTTAAAAAGCCGACCACTAAAAACCCTAACCGTCATCATCCCCAATCACTGTCGTATAAGTCATGCTGGTCATTTGTTCACGAAAATCGTCGTCGTTGTGTTCGTCTGACGAGTTCGTCCATCATCGTCTCTAGATTTCACCCGTGACCGTGTCGAGGTCTCGTCCATCACTCTCAAGGTCTCACCGTCTCGTGCTCTCATTGTATGTTCTCTAACTCTCATCGCTCTTTCTTGCGTTCTATCTATGGCATTATTAATATGAGATCTATGAACCGGTGTATTGTCATGATTGTTGTAGACGTCAAAATATGTGCAGTGTGTTGCCAAGTAAAGCACCTGTTTACCCCTTTTAATGTTAATATGATAAAAGAATATCAATAAAGTTGTTTTTACCATTGGCATCGTTACTATGATGTATGCACCCTTTATACTAAAATCCTAGCTCCACCCAGCTTGTGTGTGTGTTAATGTGTGAAGGATCGTTCTTGATATGCATTGTGGTATTTCTGATTCTAAGCCTTTGGGGATGTCTATTCAGACCTTTTATGGTCATAATAAGGTTCTTAATGGGTTTAGGGTTGACAACCCTAATCATAATTGTTATTGTATGTGAACTTTGTTAATTCCCTGTTTTTGGCATCATCTTGTTAAATCCACATTAAATCGTAGGGATGTTCATCTAATAAAAGCTTTATATCCCTGAATTTCTAATTGAGTCTATTTTGTTCACTTAAAAGAGCCTGAGCTGTTTCAGATCCTAAGTCGTGTGTAATTGCCCATTTCCACTGACCGGAACATGTGTTATAGTTTTAGTCATATGTCTTTAAAAATTAACTACAAATTGTTTGAAACTCATTTAGGGGTGAGCTTAGTGGCATTAGTTCAGGTCGGAAGTCTAGTTTTCCCACACCAAATCTCAGCCCATTGGGTGCTTGGGCCGGTTCTTTGGGGTTGGTCCAGCTCATTGTCTAAAATATAGAGTCCACTTGTTGAATGTGCTCGAGAATTTTGGAGAATTCAAATGACATGAGGTCTGGGCCTGTAGTCTTTTATTAGGGTCTAGTTTGTCCAATATTTTTTCCATAATTTATTGATGATGCTAACTAGGTTCAAAGTGGTAATCTTTGCAACGTGGTCCGGCCTTGATAGATTTTGATACCCAATCTTGGTTAATCCATATAAAATAGAGGAAAAATAGTTAGTGGTTATGCTTTATCCTTGGAAAGGTAAAGAGATGATATAGGTGACTGTGGAAAAATATCCTTGATTGGTTGAGTTTAAGATGGGCTTAAGGGGTCATAAACAGACTTTCTGATTTGGGGTTAAAGGCTGAAAATGAATTTAACAAGTAGTTTAATTCTACAAGTATATAATTAAGGTAGGGCTTAGTTATTATGCCATATAATAACTATATATACCTTTTGAGCTTAATTGGATTCGCGGAGTTGCTGCACGGATTTCTGCATTTCTGATTCGAGGTGAGTTTCTTACTACATTGTGTGGATGCTATATGTGTTTTACTGTAGCTCATGTGTGCTTATAGGATGTGTGTGGGTAGTACTAGGCTATTTGGATGTCTAGTGTGTGTGGGGTTAGTACTAGACGGGTCTAGGTCTAGTATGTAGATGTTATGGGATCGACGTACTGAGTAATATTGGGTGGCTCGACGTATTGAGCAATATATGATGGCTCGACGTACTGAGCACTATAGGGATGCCCGATAAGATGCACTAAGCGGATACGCATGGCTCGACAAACAGAGTATGTGTGGCTCAGAGTGCTTGAGCGGAGGAGCATGTGGTACAGAGCAGAAATGTCCGACAAGATGTATATATATATATATATATATATATATATATATATATATATATATATATATATATATATATATATATATATATATATATATATATATATATATATATATATATATATATATATATATATATATATATATATATATATATATATATAGGGGTGGGATCAACATAGAACCAAAATTAGACATAGAACCATAGAACCACTATGTTCAGTACTGAACATGCATATGTTCAGTACTGAACATACATATGTTCAGAGCTGAACATACGTATATGTTCATTAGTGAACATATATTATATATGTTCACTAATGAACATATACGTATGTTCAGCTCTGAACATATGTATGTTCGGTACTGAACATATGCATGTTCAGTACTGAACATAGTGGTTCTATGGTTCTATGGATAAAAAGTGGTTCTATGTTGATCCTGCCCCTATATATATATATATATATATATATATATATATATATATATATATATATATATATATATATATATATATATATATATATATATATATATATATATATATATATATATATATATATATATATATATATATATATATATACTCTGTAGACTGTTTTGTGCCATATGTAAGTTTTGTGATTCCCAATTACCCATGCCAAGTTTGTGTTATGTGATAAAATTTATTGTGCTAGAATGTAAAGTTGCTTGGATAATATACTCTGTAGACTGTTTTGTGCCATATGTGCTGCTTTGGAATTTTATGCTATTGTCGTTAGGTTGCTTAGTGAATGCTGGTAGGTTATATGCAATTAGGGTAAGATAGCCTGAGAATTCTTGGTCTAGCCTTACTGGCTGTTCCTTGTTTGGTTGTGACTTTGGGGTAGGATCATTTATTTTAATGTCTATCTTATTCTCGATTGTGTACGACTGTGTGTCCGTGAGGCGACTCGATGGTGTTAGCAAAAGTTCTTTTAGGCACGGGAGAAGGTGTCAGGACTTCTATGTGTTCAGGAAGAGATTGTAGACCGATTTGAGCCGGAAGAAGAATCATGGTAGATTGCAGCCTCTTGAGATCCCAGAATAGAAATGGGAGCATATCACAATAGGATTAGTTAAGGTTCAGTGGCAGCATCGAAAAGGGTCCGAATGGACTTGGGAACCGGAGGAAGAAATGCGGAGGCATTATCCAGAATTATTTACCGGAACGGATTTCGGGGACGAAATCCAGTTAAGTGAGGGAGAATTGTAAGACCCGCTCCGCCGAGTCGCGGCCCAAAGGAATCCGCGGCGCGGCTTTAGGAAGAATCTAGAATCGCGAAGGATTTGTACGCGCGGCGCGGTTCTAAAGATCCTGCGATGCGGTGCGCCTCTAAAGTGAAAAACCCTAATTCGGATTTAAACGCTTATATAAAGGGACCCAGCCCTAGGGTTCGTGTTTTTGGGAGTTTTCTGGAGTAGAGGCGTCTGGTTTCAGCAGAGACCCTTTGGTTCCAAGGCTTTGGAGGTTTGAAGGAAGAGATACAACGTGGGGAAAGGCTGTAGTTGATCGGGTGCATTTCTCTGTTTTCCAGAAGCAAGGTAAGAGGATCTACCTTATGATATTTCAGTTTATCCCGTTTTTATGGTGTTATCCCTTAAGTAGTAGTCTTAGATGGCTTGTAACCCTTAGGGTTAGACTAAGGACATGAATAGACTTGCATGTCCCTAAGGAAGTGATCTTAGGGTAGTTTCTGATCTCAGGAAGGGTTTGGAGTGAAACCCTAGCCGTTTGATGCACTGTTAAACGCTAAAAACAAATTGGAATGTTACGAGCCGCGACGTGTAACACCCAGTTTCTTATCTCTGGATTACATCATAATCACTCAAAAATAGACACAGTGATCATGGTATAATCAAGATTAAGCAACAAAAGTACAAGTAGAAATCAAAGAACAAGTACTTTAAAACAACAGGTCCCAAAAAAAAAAAAAAACTGGTTTACAAAAGACCGTTTACAAAACTATACAAAAAGTGTATTCAGGTTTACAAACAGTTCAAGTCTAGTCCCATATCCATGCAATCATCCCTCTGCTATCTTCTTACCCCTGTCACCTATAACACAAACCATATAACTACTTTTATGAGCTAATTAAGCTCAGTGAGAAAATATATCAAGGTTTAGAAATCAATCTAATAATTATCATAATTTCCACAACTCAAATCACTGATCTCTATTTCAATGACTATCTCAGTCATTTGGTGTACTCAATCAAACTCAGCAATCAGATTAACAAGAATTTCTCAATCTCGTTTAATCCATGTTAATTGGTTGTCTCAACCAATTAAGATATGCAATAAGTCAATTTAGTTATAATCAAACTATTTATATTGAATTATAACTACTCACCTGATGTCTGATCAGTCCGTGGTCCACCCGTGCCTCGTGTATCTCCTTCCCTCCTATGTGTATCTTTCAAGCTCCAATAGCAAACCCTTAGCTTCAATTCACGAATAAACGGCCTTAATTTCGACTTAGATGGGTAGAAATCAAGTTCTAGGGTTTGGAAGGAGTTTTGGGTCGGATGTGGTTTAAACCAAATGAAAGGAAATTTTACAATTTAAAGTGCCCTGCACCCGTAACCCGACCCGGGCTGTCAGACCCGCCCCGGGTTTTGCTCGGACCCGACCCGGGCTGTGAAACCCGCCCCGGGTTTTACGCAACTTCTCGTTTTGGTTTTTTGTGCAGCACGACCCGACCTGCTTGACCCGACCCGGCCTGCTTCGAACACGCCCCGGGTTTCTAAACTCGACCCGGGTTTACTTGATTTCCATTTCCTTTGTTTCTTTTATCTCTTTTAACATCCTACTTTTCTTTGATTAACTTTTAAACATCGGAACTCACGTTTTAACTCATCTAATCTCGTATAAATATATATTTAACATAATTATTCTATAATTTAAAAATTAAGGTATTACAAATTCTTACCCCCTTCAAAAGATTTCGTCCTCGGAATCTCTTAAAATAAAAAGGGATATTTTGACCGCATCTCTTCTTCAGCTTCCCAAGTGACATCTGTTCCTCTATGATGTCGCCATTGTACCTTGACTACGCCAATCTCTTTATTTCGCAACTTTTTGATCTTTTTGTCTAAAATTCTTTCCGGCATCTCTTGATATCTCAATTTCTCGTCTAACTGAACTCCGGCCAAAGGTATTTGTATAGCTTTATCATGTAATGTTTTTCTAAGGTGTGACACGTGGAACACATTGTGAATACCTCGTAACTCATCAGGAAGTTCAAGTTTGTATGCAACTGCTCCAATCCTTTCCAAGACTTGAAAGGGTCCGATAAATCTCGGGCTCAACTTCCCTCTTTTACCAAAACGAATTACTCCTTTCCACGGGAACACTTTTAACATCACCATGTCTCCAACTTGGAACTCTAATGGCTTTCTTCTCTTGTCTGCATATTGTTTTTGGCGGTTTTGAGCTACTCGCATATGCTCACGAATGCTTTGTATCTTTTCTTCAGTTTCAGCTACAATTTCTGGTCCCGCCAATGGTTTCTCTCCCATTTCTGTCCAGCAAGTTGGTGTTCGACACGGTGCCCCATATAAAGCTTCGAAAGGTGCCATCTGTATGCTGGAATGATAGGTGTTGTTGTATGTAAATTCGGCTAAAGGTAGATGATCGTCCTAACTACCTCCAAAATCAATCACCGAAGCTCTAAGCATATCTTCTAACGTCTGAATAGTTATCTCGGTTTGACCATCAGTCTGCGGATGATAAGCCGTACTCATTAAGGCTTTAGTTCCCAAATGTTTTTGAAAACTTTGCCAAAAATGAGATGTAAAACGACTGTCACGATCGGAGACTATAGAGGTAGGTACTCCGTGTCGTTTCATCACCTCTCTAACGTAGATCTCTGCTAATTTGGACGCTTGGTAATCTTCTCGTATAGGAATAAACTGTGCGGATTTAGTCAACCTATCAACAATTACCCATATTGAATCGAACCCTCGTGGAGTTCAGGGTAATTTGGTGATAAAGTCCATAGAAATCTCATCCCACTTTTTCATCGGTACAGGTAGTGGTTGAACTAACCCGTATGGTCTCTGATGATTTGCTTTGACTTGTAAACAAGTCAGACACTTCTCCACATATCTCCCAACGTCACGTTTCATTCCCGGCCACCAGTAAAACGGCTTTAAACTTCTATACATCTTCGTACTTCCTGGATGGATTGAATATCGTGTACAATGTGCATCTTCAAGTAACAGCTGTCTCGTTTCTCCGTGTCTCGGGACCCACACTCGTCCTTGAAAAGTCTTCACTCCTTGTGCATTTTCAACTAACTTATCTACATAGCCAATTATTCTCTCACTTTTCATGTCATTGGCTTCTCTCTGGGCACGTTGAATCATTTCTGGAAATTTACTAACCACTCCCATCCGAGCTGAAACGACTCGAATAGGTGGTTCTTTTCGGCTTAACGCATCTGCCACTACATTTGCTTTACCAGGATGGTAAAGTATTTCACACTCATAATCTTTCAAAAGATTCATCCATCTCTGTTGTCTCATATTCAGCTCTTTTTGATCAAACAAATACTTTAAACTCTTATGATCTGAATATATCTGGAACTTCACGCCATAAAGGTAATGTCGCCAGATTTTTAGTGCAAAAACAATGGCGGCTAACTCCAAATCGTGTACTGGATAAATTTGCTCATGAGGCTTCAGCTGTCGAGACGAATACGCAATTACTCGTCCCCTTTGCATTAATACACATCCAAGACCGATCTGTGAAGCATCGGTAAAAAGGACAAAATCTTCCACACCTTGAGGTAAAGCTAACACCGGAGCTTCGCATAACGCCTGTCTCAATTTTTCAAAAGCTTCTTGTTGCGCTTCAGCCCAGATAAACTTCTCTGTCTTTCTGGTCAGCTTTGTTAAGGGCAAGGCAATACTCGAAAATTTCTCAATAAATCGTCGGTAATAGCCAGCTAATCCCAAAAAGCTCCGAACCTCAGTCGGATTTTTGGGTGGTGCCCAACTCATTACTGCTTCTATCTTGGCAGGGTCCACTTTAACTCCCTCTCTATTTATCACATGACCAAGAAACTGGATCTCTTGCATCCAAAACTCGCACTTCGAAAATTTTGCATACAATTTTTCTTTACGAAGAAGATTTAGAATTAACTGTAAATGTTGTTTGTGCTCCTCCCAACTCTTGGAATAAATCAAAATATCGTCAATAAACACTATTACGAACTTGTCTAAAAATGGATGACAAGCTCGATTCATCAAATCCATAAAAGCCGCTGGGGCATTCGTCAAACCGAACGGCATTACTAAAAACTCATAATGACCGTACCGGGTGCGAAATGCTGTCTTCGGGACGTCAGATTCTCTTACTCTTAGCTGATGATATCCCGATCTCAAATCAATTTTTGAAAAATATACCGCTCCCTCTAATTGATCGAACAAATCGTCTATTCTCGGTAAGGGATAACGATTTTTCACAGTAATCTTGTTTAACTCGCGATAATCTATGCACATACGCATAGAACCATCCTTCTTTCGAACAAACAGTATCGGCGCACCCCACGGAGATGAGCTCGGACGAATAAAACCGCGATCCAAAAGTTCTTGTAGTTGTTTCTTTAACTCCTCCATCTCGGACGGTGCCAATCGATAGGGTGCTCGAGCTATTGGTTTCGCTCCAGGAACTAAATCGATAACAAACTCCAATTGACGATTTGGCGGTAAGCCCGGAAGATCGTCAGGAAAAACATCAACAAAATCTCTTACTATCTCAACATCCTTCACAGTGGGATGTTCGGTTTCAATTGGGGCAACATGTGCCATAAACAAAAGAGCACCTCTTTCGGTATACCTTCGCGCTCTCGCGAAAGATACAACCGGAATATGTTGAAAACGGCGTTCACCTCGTATTAACGTCTGCGACCCGCCCGGAGTTCTCACGGAAATAATCTTTCCGTGACAATCCATATTTGCCCTATTGTTATCTAACCAGTCCATTCCAACTATTACATCAAACGCACGAGTATTCATCGGCTTCAAATCAATAAGGAAAGAAATCCCATTGATTTCAAGCCGACAATTTGTATACTGAGTATTCACTATAACATCTCTCCCGTCAGCAATATCAACTATTAGACTCTCACTCATTTTTGACACCGGTACATTAATTTGAGACGCGAAAGGTACAGATATGAAAGAAATTGATGCACCAGAGTCAAACACCATACGAGCTCGAAGAGAATTCAGGCTAAAAATACCTGTAATCACATCTGGTCGCTCTCTAGCCTCCTCCGCGGTCATCTGGAAAGCTCGAGTTCTAACATTTCCACCGCCTCTATCTCGTCTATCGCCCCGATTATCGCCTCGTCCCGCCCTCGGAGTCTCACGACGTGAATCAGTTCTCGGCTTTGGACAATCCGGGCGAATATGACCACTTTCCCCACAATTGAAACACACACGATTTTTCTCCAAACAATCTCGAGCCATGTGCCCTGTCTTCCCACATTGATAACACATAAGAGACGGGGTGCTCGCATCACAATTTCCAGCATGTTTTCGACGACATTTTTCACACCACTTGCTCTCAGTCTTTCTTGGATCACCTCGATATTGATAATTCGGAACTGGCTGCTTTTGGAAACTACCCTCAGGTTTTCCTTCCCATTTCATCTTCTGGCCTCCGCTTCCTTGGTCCCCCTTCCTTTCACTATCTTGCCTCCGCAGTTCTTTTTCTCGAGATTTAGCTACCTCAACGATCTGCTGATAAGTTGTAAAACTGGAACTCTGTAAAAACTCTCGTATCTGGGTCCTCAGTCCCCACAGATACCTATCAATCTTCCTTTCTTCAGTATCCACCTGATGAGCAGCAAATCTGGCTTTTTCGTTGAACTCTGTCGTATACTCCTGTACTGACCGCGTTCCTTGCTGCAATCTCAGAAAATCTTCTTCTAAACTTTTCATCGCAGTATTTGAACAATACTCCTTCATAAACTTCATTTTAAACTCCTCCCACGTCGGTTCTGGTTCCAATCCTTTCTCTATATCAAGGTTTATGTTCTCCCACCAGAATTGAGCATCTTTATGTAAACAATTTGTGGCATACTCAACTTTATCTTTTTCCGCACACTTGCTCGTCCGAAAAACTTTCTCGATATGTGTCAGCCAATTTCGTGCAACAACAGGATCATCAGTACCGAAGAAATCATTTGGTTTACATTTGCGAAACGTCTCATAACTGCAACCTTTTGGTTCGCCTGACCCTCCAACTTCAGCATGTAAAGTAACCGGCTCTCTCTGTCCCCTCCCAACCACAGGTGTGATAGGAGGTCGGTCTCGATCATTTCTATTCGTCTCCTCCGTCTGAGGTCTCACTAAGGTAGGCAATAAGCTTTTAACTGCCTTTGCTACCTCCGCAGCAATTAACTCTTGTAACGATGATGTTAACTCAGGCGGTCTCTCGCCTTCAGACTGGCGCCCCAGTCTTTGATCTTGTGATCCCGAATACTCATCTCGGTGATCACCTCCCTCTTTCTCCTTTCCAGAACTCATAATGAGGCTGAAAAGAAATTTGACTCGTTATGATCTCGTTTATCTCATTTCTCTTTTTGTATCACATATCTCATCAAAATTTTTAAGATAACACACATACTCATAATGTGTGCTAAAAGGAATGATTGCATAGGGACAAGATGGGACCTCTCTTCAATAGTTTGAGTTTAGAGTTTACTCTTTAAAGTCTAATTCACTCAAACCCTTGCTCTGATACCAACTTGTAACACCCAGTTTCTTATCTCTGGATTACATCATAATCACTCAAAAATAGACACAGTGATCATGGTATAATCAAGATTAAGCAACAAAAGTACAAGTAGAAATCAAAGAACAAGTACTTTAAAACAACAGGTCCCAAAAA
Source organism: Cichorium intybus (assembly GCA_023525715.1). Taxonomy (NCBI): domain Eukaryota; kingdom Viridiplantae; phylum Streptophyta; class Magnoliopsida; order Asterales; family Asteraceae; genus Cichorium; species Cichorium intybus. Next base: position 6,714,546 of record CM042015.1, on the reverse strand, counting down.
AAAAAAAAAAAAACTGGTTTACAAAAGACCGTTTACAAAACTATACAAAAAGTGTATTCAGGTTTACAAACAGTTCAAGTCTAGTCCCATATCCATGCAATCATCCCTCTGTTATCTTCTTACCCCTGTCACCTATAACACAAACCATATAACTACTTTTATGAGCTAATTAAGCTCAGTGAGAAAATATATCAAGGTTTAGAAATCAATCTAATAATTATCATAATTTCCACAACTCAAATCACTGATCTCTATTTCAATGACTATCTCAGTCATTTGGTGTACTCAATCAAACTCAGCAATCAGATTAACAATAATTTCTCAATCTCGTTTAATCCATGTTAATTGGTTGTCTCAACCAATTAAGATATGCAATAAGTCAATTTAGTTATAATCAAACTATTTATATTGAATTATAACTACTCACCTGATGTCTGATCAGTCCGTGGTCCACCCGTGCCTCGTGTATCTCCTTCCCTCCTATGTGTATCTTTCAAGCTCCAATAGCAAACCCTTAGCTTCAATTCACGAATAAACGGCCTTAATTTCGACTTAGATGGGTAGAAATCGAGTTCTAGGGTTTGGAAGGAGTTTTGGGTCGGATGTGGTTTAAACCAAATGAAAGGAAATTTTACAATTTAAAGTGCCCTGCACCCGTAACCCGACCCGGGCTGTCAGACCCGCCCCGGGTTTTGCTCGGACCCGACCCGGGCTGTGAAACCCGCCCCGGGTTTTGTTACGCAACTTCTCGTTTTGGTTTTTGGTGCAGCACGACCCGGCCTGCTTGACCCGACCCGGCCTGCTTCGAACACGCCCCGGGTTTCTAAACTCGACCCGGGTTTACTTGATTTCCATTTCCTTTGTTTCTTTTATCTCTTTTAACATCCTACTTTTCTTTGATTAACTTTTAAACATCGGAACTCACGTTTTAACTCATCTAATCTCGTATAAATATATATTTAACATAATTATTCTATAATTTAAAAATTAAGGTATTACACGACGCGAACTGGCTATGTCAGCGGCGCGGACTCGGCTGAAACCCCGTGTTTATTCGATGATAGCCATGGAGCGTAGGAGGAAGAGCCACGCCACAGCGAGCGACTGTTTGACCAGGAACTTAGTTTTGACCACGGTTTAATGGCAAATATTGAGTCTAATCTTTAGGCAGGTCTGCAAGAGCCTGGTCAGTAATTGATATGTTGTATGTGTGTGGGATTTAGGTGTGTGGACGAGCTAAGTGGGGATATTAGAGAATATCTACACAGTTTCGAATCAGGTGAGTATCCTCACCTTACTATATGATGTTGCATGTTAGGCATCTTGTGTGTTGTTTATAGTTATATGATTTGCTCTATATCTGTGGTTATTTGTTGTTGGGCTCAGTACTGATGCGTGTCCCCTCGTGGCTGTTGTATGGCGAGTTGGACTATTGCCTTGTCCCATAGCTGTTGTATGATGGGCTGGGCCATAACCGGGAACCCATAGCTGTTGTATGATGGGTAGAACCTTCCCGTGTCCATAGTTGTTGTATGATGGACGCCCGTAGCTGTTGTATGGCGGGTAGGGTCGGGTCGTTCTCGAGGACGGGTTGTTTAATGTGTGGGCATGTATGGTAACTTGTGGACTCACTAAGCTTTAAGCTTACCCGTTGATTTTATAACATTTCAGGTAATTCAAGGGACAAAGGGAAGGGCAAGGCTTGACGGCAGCACGTCACATTCAAGAGATTGATGTCAATGAACTATTCTAGTATTTTCAAATGTTTCCGCTGTTGGTTTAAGTAATATGACGAACAGTTTTATGTTTTTAGAATAAATGTTTTATTGAAACCTTGGTGATAAATGATTTTTAAAATTTTTGAAATTTGGGGCGTTACAAATTGGTATCAGAGCCAGGTTTTCCTCGATTCCTGAAACGAATAACCCCCTTCCAAAGCGACACCTTAAGAAGAACAAAACTTCCAACCTGGAACTCAAGATCGGACCGTCGCCTATCCGCATAACTTTTCTGTCGACTTTGAGCCGTTAACAATCTCTCCCGAACCTTCTGAATTAACTCAGTTGTCTTGAGTACCACCTCAGTACTACCCAATACCTGCTGGCCAACCTCGCCCCAGCAAATAGGTGTCCGACATTTCCTTCCATACAACATTTCAAAGGGAGCCCTGCCAATGCTCGCGTGATAACTGTTATTGTAAGAAAACTCCGCTAAAGGGAGATGGGAATCCCAACTCCCGCCAAAATCGATGACACATGCCCTAAGCATATCATCCTCAGACGGATGGGCAGAGTGAAAGAACGATTCAAACATTCCCAAAAGAATATATATATATATATATATATATATATATATATATATATGTATAGACACACATACACACACAATCTAGCAATGAGGTGAACTGTAATTCCAAATCAATGAAAAAATTGGCATTAAAATTTACAAATTCAAAATACCAAAGAGCCACCTCACACATTCCCAGACCAATAACCATTGTGATGTGGTAGTGTAACCAGTTATTTCCTTCTAATGTTGCACAAATTGAAGAAACCATAAAAGACCAAAAATAAGATAAGTTAGATACAATTCCACAATAGGCATCGGTGGTCCCCATCTCTTCCTTTGGAAACACTGAAAGAGACTTTTTGTGATAATTCGTTAAGCAAAGGTTATCAAAAGAGAGGTCATAGAGAATTAATTTTTGACATGTGTAGTTTCCGACACCTCTAGAGTTAAGCTTTTGTCTTCTTTCTACAAGTTCATTTCTATGATATCCCAATCAACCCAAAAAATGTAAAGAATAATTTTCTGAATATTTTGAAACTTAATGAACCAAAGAGGGAAAGAGAGACTAAAAAAAGTTATAAACCTTCTAAAAAGGACCAAAAAGGAAAAAAATGACCCAATTCCAACAGAGAGCCCTTCATATAGTAGAAATATACTTGCCATTCTTCACACATGTAAATATATGTGGAGTCCAAGAGTGTCTCTCCAAAAGAGCCCTTGTGGAGAGAGGGGAGACTCCAACATATATACAAACTTATAGGACCGTGTCGCACCAATGTGGGATACACTAACACTCCCCCTCAAAGACGTAGGCTCGATGAGGTTCGGGGGTGCGGGACACCGGCTCTGATACCATGTAAATATATGTGGAGTCCAAGAGTGTCTCTCCAAAAGAGCCCTTGTGGAGAGAGGGGAGACTCCAACATATATACAAACTTATAGGACCGTGTCGCACCAATGTGGGATACACTAACAACACATAATAGCAATATACTTTCTTTTTGAAGGGGTTGTTTAGCATCGTATTTTCATTATTATAGCATCCTACTCTCATTACGAAAAAGAACAATTAATTTGTGACCAAATTAGATGAAAGTAGGTTTATGTTTAAACATGTATACACAATCACTTGCGCAACCTCTAATACACACACATACAAACAATCACACAGATAGAGAGTCGTCACTTTATAAGTTGTTATAGATTTGTACTCTATAGTAAATTGATACATGGATAGTATCATATACAAAAATTATCCATAGATTAAATCATCAAATAAAGACATTAGCTTGAAAATTGTATTTATCGTTATTTACTACAAATCATGATGGTATTGATGATTGTGCCTTATTTCCTCTATTAACTTGTAAGGATTAATTAGGTTTTAAATATATGGTTCTTTTTTTCCTAAAGAGATTGATACTCACACAGTAGATCAGACACACAAAACAAATCACAAAACACTCATAGATCTTGTCTATTTAAATATATGAATTTCCTAATCATTGTCACTGAAACTATCCTTGAAATAGATCTCCAACTTTGAATAATAATTTACTTGCTCATAAACATCACATACACTTCCTGCTATGCCGACTTACAAATTACAAACTCGAACATGGTTCACTACAAGAAAAAGTTTGAATAGCTACAAAAAGTTTTCACGGAATCGAAAGCCGTATCTATTTTGCTATGCTGCATAGCAAAATAGCTACGGCTTTCGATTCCGTGAAAACTTTTCGTAGCTATTCAAACTTTTCCAATTGTTTAAAATATGAGTCAACTTTTCCAATTGTTTAAAAACTATATATTGAATTGTTTTAAATTGTTTCATAATAAATGTATGATACGTAATAAAAAGAGTGCCTTCTAATAAAACTATAAAAGGTTTGAAATTTTTATAACTACATCTCATCCCATATCGGTGGTGGGAGTAAACATAAAAGGTGGTCTCTCACTATAAATTGGAAGGCTTGTGATAGACAGGTGTACTAGTTTTGGAAGACGCCTAATATGGGAGAGTCCTAAGAAAAACTCGGTTTAATCTAATTTATGATTGTTTAAATCGATATTTTAGGCAAAAAATTTAGCTTATCGGGTTTTCATTGTTTATTTGGTCCAAGTTAGTCTTTTTATCAAATTGGACCGAGTTGACGGAGTTCTAAAGATTTTGATTGTTTTGCCTGATTTAGCAAAGCTGGTCTCGATTATACAGATCATAATTTATTATGTCACATTTTTAGCCATGATTATTATGCTAATATTTTGCTATAAAATAAAATGGTAGCTAATCTAGTTTATGACCTTGCTTTAGAAAATGAATGATTGTAGCTAATTTGCTATGCTATGCTACATAGTTAGTCCATAGCTAATTAATTACAGATATGTTACAGATTTAAGTCGTAGTTATCTCAATATGGAATTGTTGATCATCAAAGATCAAGTTTCAAGAGAGAAGAGAGCTAGGGTTTGAGAGCTTTCATTAAGCTGTGAATTGTAAGTTATGACAAAATACAAAGAAAGAAAAGCTATATATACTAAGGGCTAAGAATGCTAGTGGGCTAAATAAGGCCCAAACACACACAAACTTATTAGGCTTATTAGGCTAACATCCCCTCTCAAACTCACAATGCGACAGTTATAAGCATTGAGAGTTTGTCACACAAGAAACGAAATCGAGAACCAGACAATGCCTTTGTAAACATATCAGCAATCTGTAGGGTTGATGGAACATGTGGCAAAGTGTTGGTCCCAAGTTGAAGATGATGACGAGTGAAATGGCAATCAATTTCTATATGTTTTGTCCGTTCATGAAAAACTGAATTCTTGGCAATCTGTATTGCACTGTTGTTGTCACAATGCAAGGGAGTAGGATGAGAAGCGTCAACTCCCATATCAGCAAGAAGCCAACGTAGCCAAACAATCTCACAAGTGGTGACAGCCATAGCTCGATACTCAGCTTCAGTAGAGGACCGAGAGACAACATCTTGTTTCTTACTCTTCCATGAAATCAATGAGTCTCCAAGAAAGATGCAAAAACCAGTGGTGTATTTTCGATCATGAGGATCGCTATCCCAATCAGCATCGCTGTAGGCACACAACTTGAGTGAGGACGTGGAAGGAAACACAAGGGTTTGGAATTGAGTGCCCCGAAGATATCTCAAGATACGAAGAACAGCTCCCCAATGAACAGTAGTAGGAGCGGTAACAAACTGGCTAACCACATGAACTGCATGAGATATGTCTGGTCGAGTAACAGTAAGATAAACCAGACTTCCTACAATAGTTCGATATAGGCTTGGATCTGACAATGGGACACCGTCTGTTGGAGAATACCTGGCATTAGTCTCCAGGGGAGTATCAACTGTCCTGTTGTCTGAGAGTCGAGCACGTTCAAATAGGTCAGAAATATACTTTGTCTGAGATAAAAGATAACCTTTTGAAGATTGTGCAACTTCAATCCCTAAGAAATAACGTAGCAATCCCAAGTCTTTCATAGCAAAGCGGTAAGCCAAATCACGCTTCAAAGATTCTATACCATCATGATCATCACCAGTAATAATCATGTCATCAACATACAAGGATAGGAGAATCCGACCTGCATTCGTGCATCTAACGAATAACGCTGAATCATGATTACTAGGAGTAAAACCGAGAGAAGTAATCACAGTAGAGAATTTCTCAAACCAAGCACGAGGGGCTTGTTTGAGACCATACAAGGCTTTCCGAAGCCGACAAACTTCACCTGGTTGGTGAGCAATACCTGGAGGAGGAGACATGTAAACTTCCTCATGAAGTTCACCATTCAAGAATGCATTCTTGACATCCATTTGGAATATCTTCCATTGACGAATAGAGGAAACTGCGATCAGAGTGCGGACAGTAGTCATTTTTGCCACTGGGGCAAAAGTCTCCTCATAATCCATACCATATTGCTGCGAGTATCCTTTTGCAACCAGCCTTGCCTTATATCTTTCAATTGAGCCATCAGACTTAGTTTTGATCTTATACACCCAACGACAACCAATCGTACGTTTTCCATGAGGAAGCTGTACAAGATCCCACGTATGAGTCTGATAAAGAGCCGTAAGCTCTTCTGCCATAGCATTCTGCCAACGAGGATCAGAAGCAGCTTCTTTGTAAGACTCCGGTTCAGAAAGCCGATGTATATTTGCAATAAAAGATGCAAATGCTGGAGAATAAGAAGAATATACAAAATCTGGCAGTTTAGTAGTCTTATGAGTACGTACAGGTCTCGATGGTGGTGGATGATTTTCTTGAGCGGCAGCAGGAGTGGGAGCAGTTACAGACTGAGCAGGAGGGTTGTCTGGAGCTATGGAAGCATCATCAACTGGGGAACTAGATGTAGAGCCATCACTATCAATGGTGAAAGGATCAATATTTTGAAGTTCTGACCGAGTCATGTTGTGAGACTGTACAGGAATAGCATAGTAAGGAATGTGCTCCAGAAAAGTAACATGTCGAGAGACATACAATTTCTGACTCGCCGGATCATAACACCGATATCCTTTCTGACCAATACCATATCCCAAGAATACACAAAGAGCCGACTTTGGAGACAACTTGCTTCGTTCTACATGAGGCCGTAAGACAAAGCAGGTGCACCCAAATACCCGTAAAGATGAATAATCAGGTAATTGACCATACAACTTTTCATAAGGAGACATTCCAGAGTTGTGGCGAGTCGGGATGCGATTAATCACATAGGCAGCAGTAAGGATAGTTTCTCCCCAAAAGACACTAGGAACATCAGAAGATAATAACAAAGACCGTGCCGTTTCTACAAGGTGTCGATGTTTCCGTTCTGCTATACCATTCTGTTGAGGAGTATCAGTACATGATGATTGGTGAACAGTCCCATCAGATGCTAGTAACTGAGTAAAATCATTAGAGGTATATTCCCCTCCTAAATCACACTGGAAGCATTTTATGACAGCAGAGTGTTGGGTCTTCACAAGAGCTCTGAAATTGCTATAAATGACAAAGAAATCTGACCTGCGCTTCATAAGATAAACCCATGTATAACGAGTATAATCATCAATGAACGAAACATAATAAGGCGATCCTCCTTTGGAGGTTATTGGGGAAGGACCCCACACATCAGAATGCACAAGATCAAAAGGAGCAAACAAACGAGTGACACTATTATTAAAAGGTAAGGCAGAGAACTTTGCCAGTTTACAACCACAACAATCAGAAATGTCAACATTGTTCAAACGACCTAACACACCAGTAGAGGATAAAAACTGTAAACGTGAAGCTGAAACATGACCCAAACGAGAGTGCCAAAGATAAAAATTTGAAGACGAATGACTTAAACGAAAAGACGACAAATCAACACTAGAGGCCGCAATATCAGAAACTTGGAGCTGCTCCAAAACATAAAGCTCCCCAAGTTTACGGCCGATCCCAGTCACCCTCCGAGACTGTGGGTCCTGTACACAACAAAGAGAATCAGAAAAGAAGACCCAATAACTAGATTTACACAACTGACTGACCGAAACAAGATTCAAAGCAAGTGTGGGAATATAATAGACATTAGTGAGAGAGATATGGGGGGTAACAACAGGACCAATACCCTCAACTGGCATAGGTGTAGCACTAGCTGACATAACAGAAACATGAGGACTAGCTGATAACGAAGAAAAGGATGACAAATGTGGTGACATATGATGAGATGCACCAGAATCCAATATCCATAAGGATGAAGGAATACCTGAAGGACTAGATGCTGATAGACCTGTGTGAGACATAGATGTTGACATGGCAGTAGGATTGGAAGCAATGAACTGGCGAAATTGCTCAAAAACCTATGGATCCAAAGCTGATGGTGGTGTCATATTCAAATCGTTCTCTGTAGAAGGTACAGTAGCAGCAGCAGTGAACTGTGGAGGACGAAATGGTGGAAATGATGGACGTTGTTGAAACTGTCCAGGAGGCCTGTTGAACTGTGGAGGCTGAAACTGTCCAGATGGTCTTGTTTGGTTTTGATAATTTCCCTTCCCCAACAGCAATGGACATTGAGACTTCCAATGATTTTTCTTTTTACAAAATGCACACTCATCAAATGCAACTTTCGGCTTAAACTGTCCAGATGGTCTTGTTTGGTTTTGAACAGCAAAGACAGTAGGTGTGGCTACTGCCTTAGACCCTTTGTCAGATTGGGACTTGATACGGGTTTCCTCGGCAATCAACTCATGAACAACTGAATCCACTGTGGGAAGAGGAGTACGATGAAGGATTGTCCCACGTAAGCCTTCAAAATCAGACCTTAATGCCATCAAGAACTGGACCAATCTCTGCTCTTCCCTTCTGGCAATGTAAGGCTTGAAAGCCTTTAGTTCTGCAGATTCAGTGAGAGCTAATTGATCCCACAAATCAGACATAGAAGCATAAAAATCCTGAATACTTAGACTATTTTGTTGAAGGGCTCGGATATCAAATTCTAGCTGATACTGTTTTGCAAAATTAGATTGAGTATACAGCCTTTCCAAATGGTCCCAAACTTCTTTTGCTGTGTCATACTTTGCTAACTGGGTGCCAATTGACTGAATGACAGAATTATTAATCCATGTAATAATTTTGGAATTATCAGTCTCCCAAGATTCCAATAAAATAGCAAAATTGGCAGCCTTGTCATCTGTTGGTTTTCCCTTTATACCTGTAACAATCCCCCACATAGCCTTGCCCCGTAAAAAATTCTTCATTACATAACTCCAATACGCATAGTTTTTACCATCTAGTTGTGTACTAATGGACTGAAGAGAGTCATCTCTTGGAGCCATAATGTCAATAAACAGTCAAGCAAATATACCAAATCGTCCTTATGCAGATGAACAAACAAGCCAATAATAGCAGCAACAATTAAAACCCTCAATATCAAAGAACCAACCCAGAATAGCAGCTTCTCAAGAAAACAGTAGCAACCCAGAATACTAAGCGAATCAGAAAACCAAATCGAGCAAACAAACTAACAGTAAAAATAACCTTCTTGAAATCGACCAAATCGAGCCGAAAATACCAATCGGAACACATAAACGAAACAGATACCATGTTGATCATCAAAGATCAAGTTTCAAGATAGAAGAGAGCTAGGGTTTGAGAGCTTTCATTAAGCTGTGAATTGTAAGTTATGACAAAATACAAAGAAAGAAAAGCTATATATACTAAGGGCTAAGAATGCTAGTGGGCTAAATAAGGCCCAAACACACACAAACTTATTAGGCTTATTAGGCTAACAGGAATTAGTTCATAACTAATTCCGTAACAAATTCGCTATGGAATCTGTAGTTGTTTTTTAGCTACAAAGAAATTTGCTACGGAATTGATATGTTGCAAAATTCGTAGCTATTCATGTTTAGCTACGAAATTTTGTTGTTTAGTTATGGAATTTTTTGGTAGCTATTTTGGTTTTTTCTTGTAGTGGTTATTTTGTAAATTGCCCATAAACAGTCAATAAACACGTGAGTTCGATTAAGAATCCAATCCGAGATGTACATGGGCAATAACTTCATAAATCACATTCTCTTCTCCCACTAAGTTTGATTATGAATACGATCTAATTCATCAAGATCTTCCATTACAGGTTTAGTAAACTACTTTAGTCTAGGATTCTCTATAACCATCTAGCATATTGATAAAATTAAGGATGATAAGTATAGAAATCAAGAAAAAAATAGAATTAAAAGATGGTTTGATGAAGGAAGTGATAACCTTATATAAAGAGAGATAAAGGGAGAAACGGAGCGATAAAGGGAGAAAGGGAGCTTTTCTGCAACAGGCTCCAACAATTATATTGATTGCCCCCGATACATCAAGATCTTCACATGTTTGTAACTGATACTACTTAGAGGGAGGATGAATCTGTTTATTGGAAGTAGCTACTGCTAATATAGGTGAATTGGAATTGAGAGGCATCACCCCGATGAAGAGATATAGGTATGTGATTTGATTTTTGAAATTGAAAGGCAAAATTGGGGGGGGGGGATAAACAATTAATTGACATTTTCTTATTAATAAAGGCGTGATTACGGGGAGATAGAGGGAATTGATAATCTAATAATAGTGAATCATCATTTATGTGAAATAGGTGACCGTAGATGAGCAACTGAACGGGAAAATTAAATGAGGATTCGATTAGAGGGTGTCCCATGACATTCCCACTATTTTTTTATTAGTTAGTATAGATAGATATAGATATAAATATAGACGTAGATGTAGATTGGTTTAGAAGTATGAATATCACTTAAAACCAAAGATAAACATTGAAGTTTTGAGCAAATATTAAATAGTAAACAATTTTAATCATTATTTGATCTTTTTAAATTTGATGCTTGGGGAAGCATGTTACACAAGATGTATAGCAAAAACAGCATGACAACAATTTTCGCAATTACTATGGACGTCATTATTAATTCATAGGCGTATTATAATTAATGTTTGTGATAATCGTGCGTAACCAAGATCAGTACATTAGTCATGATAATATGAAAATATGTATATGGGCCAATATGAAGTTAGGCGTAATTGCAGAGACCGTAAATGCAATAACCACCAGGCATGCACTTGTTGCCGCACGACCCACAGTTTCTTTTGTCATAAGCCAGATTAACGCACTCCCCTTGGCAGCAGGAGCTTGTAAACTTGCACTTGTTCTTGCATGCTCCACAGTTGTGCTTGTCTTCGCTCAAGTCCATACACTTGTTGTTGCAGCAAGTGGAGTTTTTTCCTTCTAAGACGTTGCAGCTCTCGTCGTCTTTGTTGCAGTGGTCTGCAGATCTCGGGTTCTTGGTCTCGGATAGAAAACGACTCGTCCTCATGGGAAGTCGTTGCACAAACAGGGATTCGCTTGGGTTGGCTTGATGATTATCAACATTCGAGGTGATTGTGAGGGTGATGGTTATGGCGATGGTAATGACCACCATGAAAAGTACTTTGATCGTGTTAGACATTGCTCTGAAGGAGAATAGAAGAGATCAGGAGTCTAGTTTTGCAACTTCGTTTTTCGGTAAAAGAGTGGAGGTAATCGAATTGAGATAGATGAATGGAAGTTAGGGTTGTTGAAGTTATATAAGGTGGTGTGGGGTTGACCCGAGGTACCTGGTGAAAGATGTGCGTCGGTCGTCTTACCATGCACTCTTTCAAAAAGCTAGCTTAATAACGGTAAAGGTGAGTTGATTAAGGCACACTCTTATGTGGTCGCCGATGACTTACCTGGTGGTAAAAAAGCTCAACTATTCGTCCAACATTAAATATTAAGAAGCTTAAGAAGTCATATAAACTTATGTTTGGATTATTTTAATTACTAACCAAAATTGCATTCAGATTAATTTTGTTTGTAAAACTAACAAAAACGAGTGAGGGTCTATCAGATATTATCATCTTTTAATTAAAATGACAAAATATGCCATTTTCTTTAAAAAATAGATTTTACGATCTTTTTATTTGCAATTCTGTGCATTTATTCGCTAGAAGAAATAGGCGCAATAGCGGCGACGCATGTAGCTACAGATAGTGAAGAATGTCGCCGTTAATTGTATTGGCAGCGATAAGTCTCCACCACCCACTTCGTCAAGGGCACAAACGTCAAACCCAATACTTGGACGTGACGCGATCGCATGCGACGCACGTCCGTGGAACGTAGTACGGACTCGAGGATCTAATCACATTCAAAGAACGTCCATAGAATGTCATTTAAGTGAGTTTTTTTTTGTTTATTTTCGTTTTTTAATAATTTTTTTATTCTTTTTTATATTTTTTAAATTTTTTAAAACTTTTTTTAAATGCCTATATTCTCGGTTTTAACTTATTTAATCTTATTTTTAATTTTTTTAAATTTTTTTCGTTTTTTTAAATTTTTTTCGTTTTTATTATTTTATTATTTATTATTTTATTATTTATTATTTTTTTATTTTTATCTTTTAATGTTTTTATAACATGTTTGAAGCTACCAGTGTTATTTTGTTATTTTTTATTTTTTTATGTTTTTGAACTAAATATGAGTTTTTAATATTTAACACTTATAAAAGTTTTGAATCATAAAAAAATTAAACATATATTATAGGTCATACTACTTTTGGATCATATCATTTTTGGATCATAAAATTTTGGATCAAAACATTTTGAATCATAGTATTTTGGATCATATCATTTTTAATCATATAATTTTCGATCAATAATATATTAATTAAACAAAAATTTTGTTCATAACAAATTTTTGATTATCATATATTTTGAATCATTTAATTTTGAATCATAAAAAATATAATTAAGCATCATAAAATATTTGAATCAAAATATTTTTACATAATAACAAATTAAGGATCATAAATTATTAAATCATAACTTTTATTTCTTAAAATTAAAATATGTACACTTCAAAAACTTATTTTTTAAAAATTATTTTTACAAAGTCACTAGTATAGTGAGTAGAAGTATCATTTAAATTTTCATGATTTTTGGAAAATATTTTTTTTCTGGGTTTTCTATAAAAATAAAAAATATAAAAAATAATTTTTTTTCAATTTTTTATGATTGTGCTCATTTTGTAAAGAATTAAATTTTAATAACTTTGGTTTTTTCAGAATTTTTTTTTGTAAAGAAAAAAAAGTTAAAGTCGAAAAACAAAATTGGTGAAAAAAAATAAAAGCCCATTGGCTGGGAGACACATGGCAGAGAGAGAAAGGAGGTTGGAGCTTGGAGCGTGAAGGCGCGTCTCACATATTTTCTGAATTTTTCTTTTATTTTCTATTAATTGTTTTTCCATTTTAACCCTCCAAACATTTAACCTTCGTCGGAATTTCTCAAAATCTCGCAAATAATTACCAAACTGTCATATCATTTCGCGAGATTTTGACGATAAATAAAATTAAATCACATCCATTTATTTTTTCAATCCTAAGGCTAAAAATTGTCATCGCAGTACTCACCAATTTGTGAGTCTTCACCTGATCCTATATATATATATATATATATATATATATATATATATATATATATATATATATATATATATATATATATATATATATATATATATATATATATGTATGTATGTATGTATGTATGTATGTATGTATGTATGTATGTATGTATGTATGTATGTATGTATGTATGTATGTATGTATGTATGTATGTATATATATATATATATATATATATATATATATATATATATATATATATATATATATATATATATATATATATATATATTAGTCGATATGACATACAAATACTGTGTGATTGTGAAGCTGAATAAGGGATGTTGGATATGTTAGCGTATATCTATATTATATATATATATATATATATATATATATATATATATATATATATATATATATATATATATATATATTTATTTATGTTATTAAACAGGGTTTTGCCGATTGTATTTGCATTTGTATTGGCCCTTGTATAAGTTTGGCCCATTACTTTTGTATTATATACGTATTCAATGGAATGGAAGTATGCAATAGATTATTTCAGATAACATGGTATCAGAGAGCCTTTCTGATAACCCTCTCCCTAAGTCTGTGACTGACAGCTCTTATCCTCCTCCCTACGACTTCGTCTTCTTCGTTCTTCCAGGTGATCGGCGACTTCATCATCTTCTTCCACGTTCTTCTTTTGTCTCGCCTTCGGTAACACTCTCTCTACAGGTCATTCTCCCCTCTTTCCCTGCATCTGATCTATCTCTCCGGGTGAAGTAAAATCAACTAAGAAACCCTACAGTATCATGAATATAAAGGCTTACATTCTGCTCATTCTAGATCTTGAAAAGCTAAACTATGATTCATGGTGTGTGCTATTTGAAACACACTGCATGCGTTTCGGTGTCTCAGATCACCGGGAGGAACCCACTGTTCGACCCCCAGCCGAGGTGGCCGAATGGAACCGTATTGACTCTCTTATAAAGATATGGCTTTGTGGAATTATGTCTCAGTCATTACTTCAAATGATTACCAAGAAAGATGCTACGACTTATGAGGTAGGGTCGGATTGGAGAATTTTTTCCATGACAATAAGGACGCCAAGGCAATTCGGCTTGACAATGAGCTGCGGAATATCACCATCGGTGACACCAGTGTCACTACCTACTGCACCCGAATGAAGACCATTGCCAATTTACTTGACAACATTGACGCCAAGGTACTGGAAAAGAACATGGTAACATATACTATCAACGGGTTATCTCCTAAGTTTGACTACATTGCAAGCCTCATTTGACACCGTTCACCTCTCCTAACTCTCTTGGAAACCCGCTCCATGCTCCTACTCGAAGAACAACGCATGAATCAAGTCTAAACTCGCTCCATTCAAGGTAATCATGCTGACCATGCCTCCTCTCCCACCATTCTTGTTACCGATCACCAAAATTCAAGCTCCGACACTCGAGGTCGTATAACCGTGGAGGTCGTTGAGTGGTGTTTGATTACATTCTTCATATGCTCGTTGCAAATCACACTACATTTAACAAAAATGATGTAATAGATTTATATGTGTGTGACTGTGAATGTGTGTGTGTGTGTGTGTATATATATATATATATATGTATGTATGTATGTATGTATGTATGTATGTATGTATGTATGTATGTATGTATGTATGTATGTATGTATGTATGTATGTATGTATGTATGTATGTATATATATATATATATATATATATATATATATATATATATATATATATATATATATATATATATATATATAACGATTCATTTTGTCAGATATTTTCAGTTTTCAGTTTTTTTTTTCTTTTTTTGCATAATCTAATGATTCATTTGCCGTGAGATGCTCTAGCAAGGCAGTTCTCATGGCGGGGGAAACTTTGTCCTAACTACCTTTATCAAAAGGGATGGATTTCCCACATATATATATCCCCACCTCGCAAATGAAATACTAACTAAGCTTACCAACCGGGGTAAACGTAGCAAGTGTTTCAAACGTAAGTTTCAAAGGCCCCCCCCCCCCCCCCCCCCCAACTTCCTCTACCTTCTTTCCAAGTTTTAGGTTTTTGGCTTTGCCCGTAGTCTTCCTCCTTGGAACAACGGAAATTATAATTAAATTATTATTAGTCTTGATATTTATATTAAATGAATAAATATAGTAAATCAATATATTATAATAAGAAAAAAAATTATAATAAGTTTTACGATCTGCCTCGTGCTGGCCTCCCCCTCTACCAAAGGGACGTGGGGGATCCTCTGCTCCATCGCTGCTATGACATCAGTCATGGCATACGCATAACAATCTACAACGATACCATTACTTGAAAAGTTAAAGGATATAGAACACAAAAATACAACATGAATTAAGTTTTCTTTCACATTACATATAGAAATAAAAACAAGTGGCTCTCATATACAAATACAAATTGCAACAAGTGTTTAATCAGACTCTCCATCAAATTGCAACAAGTGTTTAATCAGACTCTCCATCATATACTTCAGGTGCTCAAAGACTTATATGTATCATAATCAGGATCGTTCTCATCATAATCTGTCTCGAATCAGACACTTCATTAGAATTAAATGTTCGCAGATTAGTATCGACATCAAACTCCTCTATATCATAATTAGGAACGTTTTGAAAGTATTGACTTAATTCGATTACAAGGTTACAATTAGATGAACAGTTGTTGTGAACGACATCGACACTTTCAGCTAAGTCATTGTCAACATGTTCAACGCGGTCATCATGCAACGGTAGATCCCAAATTAAGTACTCTACGATTAGCATCAACAAATCAATAGCAAACATATTACGAGTAACATCATAAAAAATTTAAAAATTAATTACTTAATAACTAAGTACTTAAAAACTAAAATTTCATACAAATTAAGTTCTTAACATATATAAATACTTTCAAAAATATATTTTCAAATCAATAGCATCTCATCAAACATATTCCAAAACATCCTACAAATTAAGTACTTAACAAATAAGTACTTAACACAAACACTTCCAAAGCATATTACAAATCACTATATGCATCAATTAACCATTAAGCACCATCAAAACAATTAAGCACTTACAACAAGCATTATCATAATAACTAAGCACTTTCATTAAGCATTAAGCACAAACGGATTTTATTAAGAACTTAATAAAAGTTGATAAAGCATCAAAACCTACTTGAGGAGGAGGAGGGGGAGGAGGAGGAGGAGGAGGTCGGCTGGCGGCGATACAGTGGTGGCCGGAGAAACTGTTTTCCGGTGGTGGTGGAAACGGTGATAAAAATAATACAAATTAGTTCTAAATTCTAGGTTTTAGAACAAAATAAACAAATTATTAGAGATTCTTACCGAAGGTGGTGGTGGAATTCACCAGCAAAGAACCTAGTCCCTAGAAAAGTAATTATTGTAGTCAGAAATAACAAAAATGTTGCCGGTTTTGAAGAGAATTTTTTACGGAAAAGGAGAGCGCCGGTGAGAGAGTGAAGGCCGGTGGGTATTTTAGCAAGGAGGTGGTCGGAATCGGTTGGATGATCTCGGAATTAATGCACAAAAATCGCCGGCGGGTGTGAGTATGATGGTGGGTGTGAGTATGATCGCGTAACATAAGGGAGAAGGTAGAAATGCGGGTATATGGATCGCGGATTAATAGCGGCGACAAAATTTAAGGCTTTAGCAGCGACGCCCTACGAGGGAAAAAATCTTGTCCAATTCTCCACTGTTGGATGGCACTCATAATGGACGGTAAAGATCAAATGTTACACGGATCGCTGATATGGACATTACCGACAATGCCTTTAGCGGCGATACCGGTTATTAGCGGTGACACATAACTCAAGTGTTTTATGCCGCTGCTAATGACCGGTGTCACTGCTAAAAGCGTCACGATAATGCCTATATTTCTTGTAGTGCGTAATACCAAAAAAAAATTTGCAATGCCAAATGCAATTTTTTCAATGCAAAACATTGTTTTTTTCAATGTCGTGCAATTTTGCAATGACAGTTAATACTTCTTACTGAAAAAAATAATAATAAAAAAAATAAAAAATTAAATAAACTAGGGATGCCAAAATTCTGATCAAACTCAATATCTATTTTCGAAATGCTTTTTTTTTTTTTTTTTTTTTTTTTTTTTTTTTTTTTGTATAGGGATTATCAAAACTTATTTTGGAAATACACGTAGAAATGTTTTAGTACGAAAATCTATTGTTAGAATATGAGAGATTTTCAGGAAGAATAATCTAAAAGTGAATGTCTAAAAATAGCTTAAATATGTTCAATGTTTCGAATTGACGACGTAAAATTAATGTTTGTTTTGTCTAAAAAGTCTTGAAAAATATTGGTTCTATTAAAATCATGGTCTCATGTCTATCTTTAAAATTGTTATTTCATCATCTGTCTATTAATTTTCTACTAAATTAATTAACATTAAACGAAATGATATAATTTATAGGATTTGGTAAGTTTGTTTATGTCTATTGTAATAGGGTTTTTTTCTTCAAATATGTAATAAATATACATAAAAACAAAATATTTTTTTAATTAATATATTTGATCTTCTCTATTATATAAAATATGAAAACATAACGATTCTATATGTTTCTTTTATGTATTTATTCTTTCCTATAATATAGATTTGTTATTAGTTTTCCACAAAAATGCAAAACAGTACCCAAATCAATCCATTCTATCTAAGCCATCATATACTCGTCATTTAAAATACATTGTATATTTCAATGCATGCATACATCCACTTGCCACATCTAGGTGCAGATATGCTGTGGATGTCAAAAAGTATATGGACGGTTATTGTGGGTTTAATTCCTTCTACCTGAGTTGAGTAAAATGCAATATGAAGTTAATTACTCTCCAAGGGGCCATAGTCATAAGTCAAGTTAACTAATTGTTCTAAAAATAGTTTATTTATTAAAACGTTATCTTATATCATAGTTGAAATTGTACATTGGTGATAAGTTAAAAAGTTTATACAATTTTTTTTTTTTTTTGAAATGATGATTATAATCCTCCGGCTTACTGTCACTACAAGGTTTACACGTATCAACAACGACTAAAGTCGCTGCTAAAGAGGTTGATTGTCGCCGCAATAGATATTAGCGACGACATGTCGCCGGTAAATATTTGCCGCTAATACTACGTTTCTATTGCTCTGAAGTCGCCGGTAATAGTGTCACTGCTATTGGTTGATGTTGTCGCTACTGATGTCGCCACTAATGACTGGACCATCTTCGATAACGACGTGTCACCGACAGTATGTGTCGCCGCTAATAGTGATGACAAGTCACTGCTAATATGTTTTTTTAACACTAAACACTAAAAAAATTACAGAAAGACTGCAAATATTATAGAAAAGTACTTAAATGGTTCGAAATAGTTCGTCCGAAATACAACCATATAATTAATATACAAAACGTAAAACAAAACAAAGCAATATTGTTTCCTACACGATATTCTGCCTAATACTTATGCATCATTTGTGCCAACATATTACAAAAATATCAACATATATAAACCAACATATTACCAAATTACTAAATGTTTTCTAAACTAACATTTACCAAAATATCAACATACATAGACCAAAACATTACCAAACTACTAGAGTAACAAAGTATTAAGTACTTAACAATTAAGTACTTAGCAAATAAATAAGTACTTAAAATAAGCAAGTACTTAACAATTAACATTTACTAAACTACTACAGTAACATTAACCAAGGTTAGCAAACTAACATGCATTGATCGATCCTTAGATAAGACTATAAAATAAAATAAGTTAGTCTACCTATGTAGGTGCCTGTGTATTTTTATAGGTAGGTGCCTGTGTATTGCTGTTACTGTTTGAGATGATTGGTCTTCATTAAAGCAATATGACGCTGTCGAATGAGGTTTACTGTCAATCCATTTGATACGGCCGCATTGAGCACCCAACACCTTTTCAAATATCTCCACAAGCATACGATTGTGCGCCTGAGGGTTGAGTTTGTGATTGAAACTCTTGTTCAAAATCACGTTGGATTTACATAAATTACTTAGATATTGTTGATGGGCTAGTTCACTATCAAATGTCTAATCTTTACCGGTAAAAGCATCGCGGAAGGCATCGAGTCTACTTTTATTATGTTTAACATAAAAATTAGATTATACATTAAATAAACACTTACTTATATATATATATATATATATATATATATATATATATATATATATATATATATATATATATATATATATATATATATATATATATATATATATATATATATATATAAAGCATTACCTCTTTGTAACAAGTGCTACTACTATATGTGCTTGTCCCCTCGGTTTGTGTATTTCTGTTTTTGATAGGTTTCTTTGTTACATGCTGAACGTCGTTGATGTGCATCTGTGTAGAAAAAATTATAGCTTTGTTCTAATTTTCAACAATCATACCATCGGCCGGGGGGAGAGGGGGTTGCCGCTTGCTCCGTCTATATCATCGTAGCCTCCCCTTTTAAGAAAACACGGCTTTGCATTGGCTTTTCGGTCTCTATACCGCTTAGCTAGAACCGCATCAACACCACTCAACAACAATGGATGGTCAGGATCTCGCTCAACCTCATTTATTGCGAATGTTCCCTAGAACATATAAAATATACTTATATAAATCGATTATCCTTATATGTTCTAGCAAGGCATGCTTCTCGGCATAGGAAACTGTAACGCCCCAAAATCCAGAGTTAAAATTTCATTTTAAAACCAGTTCAAATGCATAAAACGGATTGTAAAATAGAAACCATCCAATTAAAACTTAATATTTAAAACATATAAAATCATGTTCAACAAAAACGTTTGCAAACATTATCCAACGGAAGACTTGAAACCAAAACCTCAGATGTGATAGAGTCGTGTCGTGCTCTAAGCTCAAGCGAGCAAATACCTGAAATAGGGTGAAAGAGCAAGCACAAAGCTTAGTGAGTTCCCCAAAATACCACACGATCCAGCACATACAACACAATCATTCGGGTCATGGTCTCCGGGCTCACCTCGATTCGCTCCAACCTGTTCCGCCCGTCGTCGGCTCAATGCGTGGACTCTCGGGCTCATCGCGATCCGTCCAGCTCTCGTGCTCACCTTGATCCGCCATCGCATGACAACCCTCTTTTCAAATAGTATCGATACTAAAATACATACCAATCACAAAAGTCTAAGCACAAGATAGGGCACAAACACCCTAGCATACAACCCTGCACAAACACCCTAACATACAACACTGCACATTGTGAAGTAAAGCTACAACACATGTCACATCACCCATAGCATAGTGAGAAAACTCACCTAATCTGCAAAGCCAAACAGCACCCCACATGCGCGTCCTCAAATCTCGACAACGTGAACCTCCTAATAAGGATAAACTCCATTTAGAAGTTCATAAGCCTCAAACAGGATAAACTTCTAAGACAGGTACCCTAAACCCTCAAGTTTGACCAAAAGTCAAACTGGTCAAAAAGTTAACGGTCAAAGTCAATGCCAGATAGCGTCGGGCGCTATTTCCTCAAGATAGCGTCGCTATATAGGGAATATTCTCAAAACTCCATTAAGCACTTAATCCATTTAGTCATGGGTCAAGTCCTTCCAGAACTCACCCAACACGACCATTGACCCATAAATTTGCCACCTTTATGATCAAACATGCCCAAAACTCAAAACCTAAGTCCAAAGGCTCAAAAGCTAGCCAAACAACCATGCGTTTGGCTCACTCTCTAAACTGACTTAATGGCTCAAGAAATGCTACAAGAAGCATAAAGGTCAGAACTTTCCTAACAAGTTCCAAAAACCAAGCCAAAAACGGACAAAGTATCCATTTCTACCATAATAAATACTACATCATCCTTATAAACATAAAAGGAACAAGCTTTATACCCACAGAGGTCCGGAAAATGCAGGTCTTTGAACATTCAACTGAGACAAACAACTTCTAGCATCACCATCAATCTTCTAACACCATTAAAGCTTCAAAAAAATTCATCCAAGGAGACTAAAATCATCAAAAACCAATCCAAGAAGGCTAGAAAGAGATAAATGACGTTTTGGGGGTTGAGAAATGATGAATGGCGGCTGCCCTAGGGTTTCCTTCGTTTATATATGGCCCATAGCTCAAAATCTAGGGTTTTAGCCCAAAAACAGCAGTTAGCATCGCTAACCATAGGTTAGCGTCGCTCAGTGGTTAGCGACGCTAACTGAGCATCGTGCAAACCCACTAACCAGCAATGAATAACGACGATATACCAGAGCCCATAGCGATGCTATGAAGCACCTTAGCAACGCTAACCTCATTTCTTCCCAAATTTTGATTTCTTTAATGCTAAGCTCGGGATTTTCGGGATTAGGATCTTACACTCTCACCACTGCCTCCTCCTATAAGTTAAATTGGAAAGTCACCACCTCGTCGATAGCATCAGATTGCAAATCTCTTTCAGATCATAAATCTCTTTCAAATCTCAGATATCTTTCTCTTTACTGTGTCCACTGTCTCGTCCTACCACCGCATCCACCCTCCTCTAGGATGGCTTCAGATCTAAATTGACGGTGTTTTTTCACAAAGCCCGAGATGATGCGACTTTCGCATATAACCAAATATGATGTGTGGGGTGTTTATTGATTTGATTTCTTTAATGCTGAGCTTGGAATTTCTAGGATTAGGGTCTTACAAAAAAATTTTCCAACTTGTTTCAACCAAAGAAATGGTCCCACTAGTACATGAAATGGATATAACCACACAAAAATACTGTGACCATATGTCTTTAGTCACACGATTTTTTTATCCAAAGTGTGACCAAAGGTCGTGCCATTTTAGATATTATGTGGCTACATTAGTTGTATATATGTGGCTATATCAACTAAAAAGCCGTGGCCGTATCAAAAAATTATGACTAATGGGTAGGAATATATGTTAACTTAATGAAGCATTTCGTCTAAACTGTGGCTACAAAATGTTTATAGATACACAACTGGTTTTTGATGGTCGCTATTTTGCATCGAATGGCGACATGAATCAATTTTATATGTGGTGTTTACTATTGTTTAGACACGAAAATATCAATTATTGAGCTTTTATTCACATATATTTATCCAAACCGAGGCCAAAAGCGTTGTTATATCAAGTATTTTTCTTCAATAACCGTGGTCATAAACTATTTATAGACACACATGTAAATTTCGATAATGACTAGCGTTCATGAATGGACACATGAACTTTATATGATTATGGTCGTTTCTTTGGTTTAGAACATCATATAATCGTGGTCATTGCTTTGGTTTAGACACATCTTGTCCAAAAACCGTGACCATAATATCTTTCTAGACACATAAGTGTTTTTAATGGTGGCTATTTTAAATCGAATGATGACATTAATTGATTTTATCTATGGCCTTTGTTGTCATTTCGTCACAAAATTATTGTTTTTGAGCTTTTAGACACATATAATTAAGAAAACCGTTGCCAAAAGTGTTGTTTTATCAAGTATTTTGTTCAGTAAGTGTGGCCATGAACTCTTTCTAGACATATAAGGTTTTTATGGTGGCTATTTTTCATCAAATGCCCACAATCTGTGGCCTTTGTTATTATTTAGTCATGTAAATATTTTTTTTGAGCCTCTACACACATGGAATTAAGCAAAGTGTGGCAAAATTGATAATGTAATCAAGCATTTTGACCAAAAACTATGACTATAAACTCTTTCTACACACACGAGTTTCTTTTTTGCATGGTGGCTATTTTTCATCCAATGGTCACATGAATCTATGGCCTTTGTTATTATTTAGTCACGAAAATATTTTTTTAGCCTTTAGACACATTGAATTAAGCAAAGCATGGGAAACGTGTTGCTATAATCAAGCATTTTGTCCAAAAACTGTGGCCGTAAACTCTTTCTAGACACACAAGTAAATTTTGATAGTGATTATTATTCACCTAATGGCCACATTAAGCTAATTATATTCGTGTTTGTTGCTTTTTTTAGTCACAAAAAGATTGCTTATTTGGGACTTTGGACCTTGGAATTAAGCAAATTGTTACCAAAATTGTTGTTGTAATAAATCATTTATTCGAATGAGTGTGACCATAGCCTCCTTTTAGACACACTAAGTTTTTTTAGTAATGACTATCGGTTATCCAATGATAGCATGAAATTAGTGTTACTGTAACATTTGCTTATATTTAGTCACATGAAGTTTGATTAGCATGACGTTGTTTGTCATTTTGACACACAATTATCTACAATGGGTAATATTATTTACCCTATAGAAACGTTTATTACATTGAAATATGACTAAAAAGCATTGTAAACGCACAAATCATTTTCGAGGTGACTATTTTTGTCGTTTTAGCCACATAAAAGTATGGTAACCATAACATTTGTTATCTTTTAGACACTCTAAAAGTGGCTATTAGCCACATTTTATTTAACAAATGTTAAAATTAAATATAAAAGTAAATATGACATAAGAGAATTATATGAATGATAGTAGTAATAGTGAATATCTACATAAGGTGTCAATTTACATAGTAAATAAAAACTTAATCAAAACATAACAAAAAACATCCAAATGAGAAATAATTTTATCTTGTTCATAAACAAAATATAAACCAACAACTAGATATTTGAAGGCTTTAACTTTTTCATGATGCTCCTTGTGTGGTTCACCATGCCAACTACCGTTGTATTGTTGAGAATAATTTGTGCTGAAGTGTTATCCCCATCTGAAGGCCTAGATCAACTACGAAGCAAGAGACCGAAGCCTGAAGACTCCGAAGGATTTGGTCCAGAGGATCCGAAGGCTTTCAAGTAACAACCTTATCCTTTGCACGCGCGTTTTCCAGTCTACGTGTTGCATGATACACTCTTATTGGATAGTACACTGATAGAATATTTTGTAAATCTTTTGTACTATTGGTATCACTGATTAAGTATAAATATCAGTGATACATGTCTGTGTCGAGTGTGCTTGTAATTAACCATTACTGTAAAACCCTAAATCGTAATACCAAAGCATTTGGCACTGTTTCTATTCTATCATTTTGTTCATCATTGTTCCTTATTATTATTGAGTGTGCTGTTGAATCATATATTCGTAATACTTGTTTATATCTAGTCTTTGGTTGAATTTCTATCCCAACATGTATAACATCTTTACTGCTTCATATAATTTTGAATTTCATTCTTTTGAGTGGATGTTGGATCTGATACATGTATTAACAAAAAGTTATAAGTAAA